>CM031613.1:75919280-75924280 GCA_018398815.1 Conus ventricosus | reverse complement strand
AAAATATTAAACAAACCCAAAAAAAATTTCTTAAATAAATAAAAAATTTCAGTCCAAATTTTAAACCCTTTACACTCGGGAAAATAAATTTCATCCCAAATTTCTCCCCACCCCCAATTCTTTTTTCCAAAACCCAAACTTTCCCCTTTCCCCCCCCTTTTCTCCTGGGGAATTTTTAAAGATCTCCCCTTTTCCCAAAAAAATTTGGGGCCTTGAAAATTCCCATTAAAAACTTCTTTAAACCACAAAAAAAGTTTACACAATTTTTTCCCCCCAAACAATTTTTAAAATCAATAAAACCAAAACCCATTTCCCCTTTTAAAAAAACCTTTCCCCCAAAAAACCCCCCTTTTTCCTTCCCCTTTCCAAATTTTTCCACCCCCAATTTTTTTAAAAAACCTTTTTTCAAAAAATTTTAACAAAAAATTTTCCTTTTTTTAAAAAATCTCTTTTGGAAAAACCCCCAAAAAAACCGTCGATAAAAGTTAAATAAAACGCGGAAGGGTTTTGTTATTTTCCCTTAAATTTTTTTTTTTTGGGAAATTTTCTTTCCCCCAACTGGGGAATTCAAATCCTTACCAAACCCCCAAGCAAAAAATTTTTTTTTGGGAATTCAAATTCTTCCAAAAAAAGGCCTTTCTTTGGGAAAAAACAGGTTTTTTTTAAAAAAAATCGTAGTATTTTAAAAAAAGGTAAAATTTTTTTTTTCCCTTTGGGGGTTTTTTGGGTTTTCTGGGGGGAAAGGGCGCCCCGAAGAACCGGGAAAAACCTTAACCCCCGGTTTTCAAAATTTTTAAAAAAAAGTTGAAAATTTTTAAACCAAAAAAACTTTTTCTTATAAAATAATCTACCTCCTCCAAATTGCTCTGCGGACAAATCCCATCGCTACTTTTCTTCTAAAGGGTTTAAAATAAATTTTTACCTATAAATTTGGGCCCAACGAAAACATTGAAAAAAAAAAAAAATTTCCCTTTTTGGTTAAAAAAAAAGCCCAAAAAAAATTTTCGAAAATTTTAAAATTTTGCATCTGCGGCAGTTAAAAATTTCCCAACCCACATCTTTTTTTCTACTGCCAATTTCAAAAAGGGGAAAACCTGACTGCCTGCGACTTTAGGGACTGTTTTTCCAGAACTTACCGTCTTTTTTTCTTTTTTTAATTCCTTGATATTGTCCAATGGCTCTTTTTTGTAACAATGTTTCCCACAGATATGCGCCTTTAACATTTTTTGTTTAACCAATATCCTTTTCCCTTATTTTTAATATTTCTTTGGCTAAAGTTAATTGAAAAAATTTATATTTAAAACACTAATATACAACTGCCGTAACAAATCTCTTATAGGGCCACAACACCACCAACAAAACCCCCCCACACACACACACACCACAAAAACACACACACACACCCCACACATACACCCCCACACACACACACCACACCCACACAAAACACACCACACACATACCCCCACCACACAACACACACACACAACACCACACACACACACACAAGCACACACACACACACACACACAACACAACACACCACACACACCACCACGCACGCCCCCGCACCACCACGCCCCCCACACACACACCCACCACAACAACACACAACCACACCCCACACACACACACGCACACCCACACCACACACACAACACAAAACACCGCGTGCGCGTGCGCAAAGTAAACCCAACAATCCCGACCGACTAAGACAAATTTTGATCGTTTTGAAATTGTTTCGGTTTTTTTCTTCTTTTTTTTTTTAATTTTTATTTTTCCTTTTTTTTTCTTTTTTTTTTTGTTTTTTTTTTTTGACCGTTCAAAAGTTTTTCTCCTTTTTAGGGCCCCCCCCCCCCCCCCCCCCACTTCCTCAAACCCCTCCCTCCCCCCCCCTCCCCTCTGGCGGGAATCAAAAGCAATTTTCCCCCAGGGTATCAAAACCCCCGTTTTTCAATTACGATAAAGGTACTTCTTCCCACTAAACCCAATCAATGCTTTGCGTCTCCTAACCCCCCCCCCCCCCCCTTTTCCTCCCCCCCCCCCCCCCCCCCCACCCCCCTTCGCCCAACCTTTTTTCTTCTGTTTAGAAGAACCCCGGGGTTTATTTACAAATTTTCGTTCCCCTTTACCTTTACCTGCCTCTTTCGTCTTCTGTCCTGTCCCGGTCGTCTTCTTCTGTTCCCCTCTCCTCCCCCTCCCCTCTCCCTTTTCTCCCCCTCTCCTCTCTCTCCCTCCTCCTCCTTTTTTTGTCCTCGTCTCCCATCTCTTTTTCTGTCCGTTTCCTCTCTCTCCTCTCTCTCTCTCTCCTCCCTCTTCTCTCTCTCCCTCTCTCTCCTCTCTCCTCTCTCTCCTCTCTCAAAATATATATATATATAAAATAATAAAAATATATATTTAAAAATATAAAATATATAAATATATATATAATATATATTAAAATTGTCTCCTTCTCCTGTCCCCGTCCTCTCCCCCCTGTCTCTTCTCTTTCTCTGTCCTTTTAGCTCTATGTCCCCTCTCTCTGCATCTGCCTCCTCTCTCTTTCTCTCGTCCCTCGACTTTCTTTTCCCCTCTCTCTTCTCTCGTCCTTCTCCTCTCTCTCTCCTCTCTCTCTCTTCTCACCTTCTCTTCCCCTCTCTCTCTCCTCCTTCTCTCTCTCTCTCTCTCCTTTTGTCTGTCCGTCTGTCTGTCCCTTTCTTTCTCTTCTCTCTCTCTCCTCTCTCTCTCCTTTTCCCCCTCTCCCCTCTCTCTCTCTCTCCTCTCTCTCTATCTATCTATCTATCTATCTACTATCTATCATCATCAATTTGATAAAGGTTTAAATTTCGACAACAACAAAAAAACTGCACTTATCTTTCAAAAAGATCATTCCTAAACAAACTTCAAAGACCTTTTTGTTCAGAAGAAGATAACCATTCATTAATCCTTTAATAACAGATAAATAAAAAGACAACACAAGGCTTTGTTTAAAGAAACGAAAGAAAAGATCACTGGAAAAATGTTAAACACATTTTAGCAAGATGGTTTTGTTGGCTCTTAAAACAAAAACAACCAAAAAAACTGGTCCTCACAACATAATTAAGATTTTTCTTTCAGAATTTGTATCTGCCAAAATAAAACATGTCAACACAAGTAATTGCTTCTGGCTGTATTCTATGAACGTAATGGGCTCATTCACTTAAAGCCGCTAATAGAAATTGTCTGGATGGTATTAACGGAAAATTCAACAAACTGTTTGCCCCATTCATTGCGTGATAACATATCTGTAGTTTTTAGTACTAATCACATGGCTGCATCACTGAAAACAGGCTCACACACACACACACATACACACACACACACACACACACACACACACACACACACACACACACACACACACACACACACACACACACACACACACACACACACACACGGACGCGCGCCGCGCGCCGCGCGCTCACGCACGCACGCACCCGCACGCACGCACGCACGCACGCACAACCACACACACACACACACCACACACAACACAACACAAACACACACACCACACACACACAGTACGCACACACGCACGCATACACACACACACGCACGCATACACACACGTAGCACGCATACACCTACGCACACACGCACGCACGCACACACACGCACGCACGCACACACAGACACAGACACACACAAACACAACACACACACACACACACACACACACACACACACACACACACGCACACGCACCGCACGCACACACACACACACACGCACGCACGCACGCACACACGCGCACGCACGCACGCACGCACGCACGCACGCACACACACACACACACACACACACACACACACACACACACACACACACACACACACACACACATACGCACGCACGCACGCACGCACGCACACACTGTCAGACTCTGCTTATGCAACTTCGCCAACCAACCATGAAGCTAAACAAAATACAAGTTCCCTTTTCATTCATACCTCCTTTTTTGCCTTATTTACATAGCAAAATTCTTTTTACAATGCTGTGTACACACAACATACTTTCAACATAACATAATTATTAGCATTTCCTATGGACTTAAAAAATTTTTCTTTCCTTTCATGTTTGCATCAAAATGCCATGAATTTTTTTGTGGGGGGGGGATGGGGGGGGGGGGTTTTAACCCACAATCCACAAAACGTTTTAAAAAACACACAAACATCATCGACTTAAAACACACACACAACACACCACACACACACACACACACACCACACCACACACACACACAACACACACACACACACACCACAACACACACACACACACACCACACACACACCACACACAACACACACACACACACACACACACACACACACACACACACACACACACAGAAGAGAAACAAAACAAACGAAAACACAAAAAAAACACACACACACACAAGAAAAAAGCAAAAGGAAAACACAAAAACACACACACACAAGAAAAAAGCAAAAGGAAAACACAAAAAAAGTACACAACCACAGAGAAAAAAGCAAAAGGAAAACACAAAAAAGACAACACACCCTGAAAAACAAAGGAAAAAAAAAAAGAATAACACACAACACCAGAAAAAAAGCAAAAGGAAAACACAAAAAATACAACACACAGAGAAAAAAGCAAAAGGAAAACACAAAAAAGTATTATATTCACACAACACCAAAAAAGCAAAGAAAACCAAATATACCACCATTAATAAACTTTAACAAAACGACAACAAAAAAGTACCCAGCTGAGATAAAAGCAAAAGGGAAACACAAAAAAAGAAACGGCCCTAGATATTCACACAAGAAAAATAGAATTTAAAGAACCCACACTCACCCTACCTACCAAAGAAAAAATCCAGAGCCCATGAAAACCAAATCTACTCTTTTATTCTTTTGATATACTTGACTTTAATTTATTCTTTAAAGAAATATTATCTCACATTCCTACATCTTTCCATTTTATATTAATTTTTTATTTACTATATCTTCTAT
>CM031613.1:75897683-75912683 GCA_018398815.1 Conus ventricosus | reverse complement strand
TACAGAGTTATCACGAGAGCGCGGAGGTAGGTAGGGATAGGGGGGGTGGGTGGAGGTGTAGTGTAAAGAAGGGGGGGGGGGGGAAATGAAGCTCTGCGGTGGTGGGTGGAGAGAGGGGTCTGAGACAGTTGGCCAAAACCAAATATTAACAAAGAAACAAAGGAAAACCTAACAAATGAACATAGACAAACAAAACAAAAACTAACACATACCATAGACAAACACACACAAAAAACGAAAACACATAAGCATAGACAAACAACTACCAAAAACTAACACATAAACATGACAAACAAACAAAAAACTAACACATAAAAATTAGACAAACAAAAAAACTATCACATAAACATAGACAAACAAACAAAAAACTAACACATAAACATAGTCAAACACACAAAAACTAACACATAAAGCAATAGACAAACACACAAAAACTAAACATAAACATAGACAAACACTCAAAAAACTAACACATAAACATAGACAAACGGAAACAAAAAACTAACACATAAACAAGACAAACACACAAAAAACTAACACATAAGCATAGACAAACTCACAAAAAACTAACAGCATAAGCATAGGACAAACACACAAAAAACTAACACATAAGCATAGACAAACACACAAAAAAACTAGCACATAAACATAGACAAACATACAAAAAAATCACAAATAAACACCAGACAAACAAAACACGAACAAATAAACATAGACAAAAAAACCAACAAACAAACAAAGGAACACAATCCCCCCCCCGCCCCGCCCCAATCAGCACGCATTGAGTTGCCTTTTGAACTGGGCCGATCATTTCCGTCTCTAAACAGACAAACGAAAACAAACAAACCAACAAACAAAAACACCCTGCATTTTGGATCCTCTTTGCTGCTACTTTCATACGCGAAGACCTTTCTCCTCTCTGTTGAAAAATTCCCAGACTGAAAATGGGTCGAAAAGCGCAGCCCAAGCGACAAGACAAGAGTGATGAATTCCTTATGCTAGAATGCGGTAGACGTGGGAAAAAGATTGATGAATTCCCTTATCGATGGCGTAGACGGTGGGGAAAAAGATTGGATGAATTCCTTATGCTATGCGGTAGACAGGGAAAAAGATTGTTGAAATTCCTTATCTATGCGGTAGACGTGGGAAAAAGATTGAGGAATTCCTTATGGTATGCGGTAGAGACGTGGGGAAAAAGATTGATGAATTTCCTTATGCTATGCGTAGACGTGGGAAAAAGATTGTTGAATTCCTTATGCTATGCGGTTAGACGTGGAAAAAGATTGATGAATTCCTTATGCTAGCGGTTAGACGTGGAAAGATAGATGAATTCCTTATGCTAAGGCGGTAGACGTTGGGACAAAGATTGATGAATTCCTTATGTATGCGTAGACGTGGAAAAAGATTGATGAATCCTTATGCTATCGGGTAGACGTGGGAAAAAGAGTGAGAATTCCTTATGCTAGGCGGTAGACATGGATGTCAAAATTGATGAATTCCTTATCGATGTGCGGTAGAACGTGGGAAAAAGATTGATGAATTTCCTATGCTATGCGGTAACGTGGGAAAAAGATGATGAATCCTTATAGCTATGCGTAGAACGTGGGAAAAAGATTGATATTTCCTTATGCTATCGGTAACAGGGGAAAAAGATTGATGAATTCCTTATGCTATGCGGTAGACATGGAAAAATATGATGACTTCGTTTATGCTATGCGGTAGACATGGGAAAAAGAGTGGATGAATTCCTTATGCTATGCGGTAACATGGGAAAAAGATTGATTGAATTCCTTATGCATCGGTAGACGTGGAAAAAGATTGAATGAATTGCCTAGCTATGCGGTAGACTGGGAAAAAGATTGATGAATTCCTTAGCTATGCGGTATACGTGGGAAAAAGATTGATGAATTCCTTAGCATGATGCGTAGACGTGGGGAAAAAGATTATTGAATTCCTTATGTCATGCGGTAGACGGGGGAAAAGGATGGAGGAATATCCTTATGCTATGCGTAGACGTGGAAAAAGAGTGAATGCATTCCTTATGCTATGCGGTAGAACGTGGGAAAAAGATGATGAATTCCTTATGCTCTGCGGTAGACATTGGAAAAGATTGATGAATTCCTTATGCTATGCCGGTAGACATGGAAAAAGATTGATGAAGTCCTTATGCTATGCGGTAGACGTGGGAAAAAGATTGTTGAATCCTTATGCAATGCGGTAGACATGGGACAAAGTTGCCAAGATGTCTTTTCAACAGAACCAATTGCGAAAATGATTATGGAAGTGAAATGTTTTGAAGCATTTGTTACCAAAACGTTATTAAAATGTCAACGGTTGGATAGCAGGTACTGATTCTGTGTTGTTCGTCTCTCTCTCCTCTCTCTCTCATCTCTCCTCTTCCTCTCTCTCTCTCGTCTCTCGTCTCCTCTCTCTCTCACTCGTCTCTCTCCTCTCTCACGCACACGCACACACACACACACACACCACACACACACACACACACACACACACACACACACACACACACAAATACAACCGGATACAAACACAATGCAATTCAAACCACGCAAGCGCTCGTGCATGCAATCAAGTACACACACACACACACACACACACACAACACACGACACACACACATACACACACCACACACACACTCACACACACACACACACACACACACACACACACCACACACGCAACGCAGCGACGCAGCACGCACGCACGCACGGCACGCACACTACGCACGCACACGCACACACACACACACACACACATCCACACACACACACACACTTCATACAGAAAGAGAAGAGCGAGAGAGAGGAGCTCAAAGCGCGTGCGCCAGCGCCACACCAAACACTCTTCATCACACACACACTACCACACACACACACACACACACACACAACACATCACACCCACACACTCTGCACACGCATGCATACACACACGCGCGCGCGCGCGCGCACGCCACACAACACAAATCATAACCACACACAAGACAACACAACACGCATACATCTCACACACACACATCACACACACACACACAACACACACACACACACACACACACACACACACACACTCACACGCGCGCGCGCGTGTCAACACACACACACGACACACACACACACTCACACAACACACCACACAACACTCACATAAGACAACGCGCGCGCTCACACACACACACACACACACACCCACACACACACACACACACACACACACACACACAACACACACGCAACACACACACACACACACACCAAGTGGATCATATTCTTTAAAAAGCACAACCATACAAAACCTGTGTGTCCCATTTCCGCTCTCCTCTCGGTGTGCGCCTAATCATTATCGACTTTTTCTTTCCCTCAAAACGAGGGAAAGGTGCCTTCCGATAGCCCCTCCACAGTTCCGGCAGGCCACTCACCGTCCATCACAACACTGCGACATGACATCAAATAATAAATAAATAATGCAACCTTCCCGGTTTCAGGTCCTTTTATTTCAGAGGTCTTAGTTTCGTCTCTTCATGTTGAAAAAGATTATTTTTTTAATCCCTTAGATTTTGTCCTCTTGTGAACTAATCCAAAATATGGAATATATATATAGATATATATATATATAGATATATATAGATATATATATATATATATATATATATATAGATATATAGTTAAAAGAGGAAGTCTTAAAAACTATCTACAAAGTTGTTTTCGAGCGGGGTCCGCGCTGTCATAGGATGGTTTTGGTTTGGCGCCACCGCCGCTTATCTAGCGTGTTGGGGCGCCCGTTTGCGTTGGTTTGCACGTGCGGGTTGCTGCACGTGGTTTTTTTTTGGCTTTCATTTTTTGTTGGTGTGTTCACTAATCAACACCGATTTCACATTTAATGGCCGGCAGTTGTTACTATTTCTGGTTTGGGTGTTTAAAAGTGCTAAGTGGTGGTTTGCATGATAATTAACCATTTTTCAGTTAAACAAAGGTTGCATGCATCCTTTTTGAAACTTTGCTGTATGGTGTATGCTCTTTTTGATGATTTTCCAGATTATATTGTAGTATCTGTTTTTAGAGCGTCCGTTAAGTTGTCCTCCAGATATATTTGCTCAGTTCTGTTTGGTTTTATATTTTTCTTTTAAAATGACTGTTTGTGGTTTGCATATCTGTTTTGGAAGTGGTTTGCAGGGATCCCTATGTATGTTTCTTTTTCATTTTCTGATGTCACAGTAGCCGGTATATACAATGTTGGTGGTGAAAGACATTTATTGTTAGTGGGCACTGCTCCTTGTCTGGTGCAATTTCAAGATTTCACACTTTTCTTCAGTCACCCTTCTTTGCTGTGTGGATTTTCATTTTTTTTGGATGCGTCATTAGGTTTTTGAGGTTGGGCATACCATTAGTACGATAGTTTGACAGTGTTTTTTTGTTATGATTTTGGACATTTGTGTGCTTGCTTTTGGTAATGAAGTGTGGTTAGGATTTTGAAGAAGTCTTCCCTATGTTTTGTTTTGAGTTTCCCGTCGTATGGGTGGTTTATACCATATGGAAAGTGTTCTTGTCCTATTTTTCGTGCTTTTATTTGTGGGGTGTTGTTCTGGGTTGTATTGTAATGTGTAATTGTTTCCACTTGTTTGTATGTCCTCTGGTATCTACTGCGCATTAACTTGAACACTCGCCACTGCCATGACAGGTTTGATAGTCTCTTGTTTGATATAAGCAAAATATTTTAGTCAAATCATGACTCTTTACCATTGGCCAGGCACATTGTTAGATTAATTCCATCCAATTGAAGGCCTGATACTTGGAACACAAATATTCTCATGGCAGTACTTGTTCTACAGAGATAACTATTTCGTAGTGTCATCGTTTGTTTGAATTCTCAGTGTTGACCTCGCTCTAGCAAGAAAGGTTTGAGATGACTAACGTTGATAATGTCAATACTGGTCCTATTGGTTCATGGGTTGCTGAAAATTTGCGACAGTTATTTCGTAGTCCATCAGGTGAAAAATGTTTGTAAAGATCACATCTTTGTGTACCATTAGGTTATTTCACGTATGTAAATAGGCACATAGTCAAAAGAACAGATAGGCTTTGCAAGTACTAGATAAGTTGAGTGTGAAGGGTTTTTCTTTCGTTTGTTCTCACAAGTGTCTATTAGCATCTGGCGATGAAAAGACATTAGATAAACCACTGAACTGAACTGAACTAAGAATCAGAATCTGTATTAAGTGACGGAGATGGCGTTGCGCTGACGTATTGCCCCTGACAACTACTCAGCACCAGCACATACCGACTTTGCTTCTTGCGGCAACCAGAGCTAAACCTTTTCCCCTTAGTTGGAGTGTGACTGCCTAATGGCGGGATAAAAAAGTGGGGAAAAAAACGGTCATACACTCATAACTCTACTCCCTATGATTGGTAGATGGGATTAATCCTTGGCCCTGTTTATTCGAGGAGTGCCACAGGAGTATCAGCCTGCGTACACAGAAGCAAGGAGAGCCTGAAAACTCGCCTAGATCGTTTGCTTTACTGGCTGAGAGTCAGTCGATCCGGCTATTTTTTCCACAGCTGTAGATGGTTGTGTGTTCCACGGGGGTGTCCTTCCGCAGGGCTAAAGAGGTGTGGCGCTGCTCTTAACTCACGATGAGGCTCCTGGCATTGGATCTATGAGGTATTCATGTGGAGATAGCAGCGCTCCGATGTGTCCCAGCCCCACCTGCTTGGATCATCATCTTTTGGTCCGGACCGATTATTTGACCAGGGCAAGCCTGATTTATATCGCAGCTAACCCTCAATCTGGGGCATCCTCCCGATCCGCCATCCGGTTCCCGCCTGGTTGAGGATAGTCGCACATTCGACCGAGGGAGAAGCTCTATCGATCTCTGGAGGGCCTCCGCCGTACAGCAGGCCTTCGTCAGTGCCTCTGGGTTTCTGTATGGTGGAAGAAGAAAAGAAGAAGAAAGAAGAAGAAGCCTGAAGAAGAAGAAAGTAAGAAGAAAGAAGAAGAAGAAGAGCAGAAGAAGAAGAAGAAGAAGAAGAAGAATGAAGAAGAAGAAGAAGAAGAAACAGAAGAAAAGAAAAGAAGATGAAGAAGATGAAGGAAGAAGAAGAAGAAGAAGAAAACAGAAGAAGAAGAAGAAGAAACAGAAGAAGAAGAAAAGAAGAAGAAGAAGAAGAAGAAGGAAGAAGAAAAGAAGAAGAAGAAGATATCAGAAGAAACTGAAGAAGAAGAAGAAACAAGATCAGAACCACCTCTAAAAATATATTAACGAACATATTTTCTAGTGTGTTGAAACCGGTATCCATTATACGATGTAATGTCAGCGTGAGGGTGGTTATATGAAAGTCATTCCCATTTTTAATGATAGTGTTGGTGCTCGTTTTCGTCGCCTTTTTATAACAAAGGAGAAAAGACCAATTCACAGGCTGTACCTTTCTCTAGAGACGCCGAAGGAACCTTTGGTGAGTGGAATCATGTTTGGGGTGATAAAAATGGAAGCATCATTCAAACTGCATAACGTAGGCGTCACTCATTTTTATTTTAATGATACTGTTTTCAAAACACGAATCATAATGGAAGTATTCCAAACAACCTTTTTGCATCGCGAAAAAATGATAAGAAGGTAGAATTCCATGCAGCTGGTCGGTTAATCTATTTTTAAATATATCTAGTTATTGGTTTATTTGTTATTGATTTATTAATCAATTTCATTCATTTATTCTATTCGCTCATGGAGTATCTAATCTATTTATTTATCTATTTAGCATTTGAAAGGATCTCTCTCTCTCATCTCTCCATCTGTCTTTTCTGTCGGTCTGTATCTGGCTCTCTCTCTCCTCTTCTTCTCGTCTTCTCTCTCTCTATCTCTCTCTCTCTCGCCTCTATCTATCTACTATCTATCTACCTCTCTCACATTCTTTAAAATCTCTCTCTCTCTCTAAATATGTTAGCTCTTTGCCTCGAACCCTGGATGATAGAAAAAGACGTGTATAACCAGAACACATCCGTTCCCCAGGTCAACCTTCCCGTTCTGCCCAATCAGGCTGCAAAGTCGACCGTAATCAGGTCACAATTGATACTCTCCTGCTTCTTCACTCCTTTTGTTCCGGCCACTCCCCTCGTTTTCTCGGGCACCCATCGCTCTCTCTCTCTCATCTCTCTCAATCTCTTCTCTCTCTCTCTCTCACTCTCTCTCTCCTCCTCTCTCCTTCTCTCTCTCTCTCTCTCTTCTCCTCTCTCTCCCTCGCTCTCTCTCGCCCTCTCTCTCTCTCCGGCCCTCTCTCTCCCTGTCTCTGTATCAGTCTCTGTCCTTGGGCTCTCTCTCACTTTCTCTCTCTCTCTCTCTCTCCCTCCTCTCTCTCTCTCCTCTCTCTCGCTCTCTCCTCTCTCTTATGTGCTTTATATTACTCTCTTTAGAAGCGTCTTCTGTCTGTCTGTCTCCCAGGTTCTTTCTCTCTCTCCCGCTCTCTCATCTCTCTCATCTCTCTCTCTCCTCTCTCTCGCCTCGCTTCTCTCTCTCCTCTCTCTCTTCGTGCTTTAGAATCTCGCCATCTCTTCCCCACGCTGGTCTCTCTCTTCACCTGTATCTCTCTGTGGCTGTCACTTTCTCTCTCCTCTCTCTCTTCTCTCTCTCGCTCCTCTCTCGCTCGCTCTCCTCTCTCTCCTCTTCTCTCTCTCTCTCTTTCCTCACCTCATCTCTCGTCCTCTCTCCCTCTCGTGAACTACACTTCTCCTCCTCCTTCTCTGTCTCGCTCTCCTCTACATTCTCTCCTCTTTCCTTTCTCCTTCTCTCTCTCTCTCCTCTCGCTCTCCTCTCTCACTCTCTCCTCTCTCTCGTGAAACACTCACACGCACACGAGACACGCGCGCGCGCGCGCGCGCGACGCTCGGACGCCACGCATGCACGCAACGCATGCACGACTAAACACACACACACACATGCACTCTCCTCTCATTGCGTCTCCTCGCTCCTCTCTCTACTCTCTCCCTCATCACTCTCTCGTCTCTCTATCTTATTCCTCGTCCTCTCACGCCTCGCGTCCTCTCTCTCTCCATCGATCACACACACACACACACCACACGCGCGCGCGCGCGCGGCGCTCGTGCTGCAAAGTCACCACGCCCATGCACACGCGCACATACACATACACACGCGTTAGTCCCGGCGGCAGATTCAAAACCACACAGCCAGCGACAATCAGCAATGTAAACCAACACAAAACAAGTTTGTCTGTTCATTGCCATCGTTTTCGTTCTGACTATCAAGCAATGTAAACCAACAGAAGAAAGGTTGTCCTGTTTAGTGCTACGTTTTCTTTCTTTCGTTTGCTGTCATTTTTTGTTTTCTTCAGTTCTACCACCCTTCTTTTGTCTCCTCTAATCTCGAAGACTTTTTCAGAGTCCCCGCGATCGGCAGATCAAAGCAATTTACTGACAAATAAGCAATCCCTGTTTTATCCTCGCATTATGATGTAAAAGGTCACTTCCTCACACGAGCAATAGCATGCTTTGATGCCTTCCACCCTCCCAACTCCTTGTAGCCCCATAGCCCTCTTCCCTCATTTTTTCAGCGTACGGTTCTTGGTTCGATTTCTTGTTAATAGGCTCTTCTGGCACCGCTCTTCTCGTGTCTGTCTGTCTGTCTGTCTGGCGTTCGGGCTGTCTGTCTGTCTGTCTTCTCTCGTCTCTCTCCATCTCACGCCTGCTCTCTCTCCTCTCTCTCTCTCTCTCTCTCTTCTCTCTCTCTCTCTCTCCTCTCTCTCTCTCTCTCGTCTCCAAGGGCGGATGTAAAAAAGCATGTGTTTGCTTATCTGTACCCTTGAAATAAAGAAAATAAAGATGATCCTCTCACTCCTTCTCTCTCTCTCTCTCTCTCTCCTCTCTTTCCCCTCTCTCTCTCTTCTGCTTCTCTCTCTGCTCTCCTTCGTCTCTCTCTCTCTCCTCTCCCGGCTCGTCTCTCGTCTCTCTCTCTTTCCTTCCCTCCTTTACAGTGTTAAATGTTGATCATATGCTTATGGTTCTTGTCGAAGAAAGAAATTAAGTTGGTCTTTCCAAAAGTCGGCTACTATGTTTGCCTTTCCTGCAATCTTCAACCCATCAATTCAGTACCACGATGTTCATGGTATTGATAACGGTATGTGCATGTTGAAACAGTGTGTCTGGGGCTCCGTGTCAGTCTTAATGCAGTTCTTTTAACTCTGTCTTGGACTGGGTGGTGAACTGAAAACCAGACACAAACTCCTTGTATTACAGGGCCCTGCAGTATACAAGGTGAATTGTCCCTAAATATGTACTTCTACTACAGAGAGAAGCTCACAAGGTTAGAATATTGGTTGTTTACATACTGGTTTGCGGGCATTGAGTGTAATTCGTTTCAGTATGTGTTTTTTTTGTTTAGGTTGGTGTTTAGATAACAAAAGGGCCGACGAGAAACAAGCTCCTGAGGATTGAACAGAGATCAGGAATAACATTTTTGGTAAGCTGGAACCAGTGCAAAACCAAGTGAAAAGTCACAGCAGATTGGTCTGCCGTGTATGGAACAACATTTTCTGGCCAAAAAACAAAATGTCTACAGAATGGCTAAATTGTTCTTAGAAGGGCGGAGCAGTGTTCGTGACGAAGACAGGCCTGGCAGGCCTACAGAGGGTGAGAACTCCAGCTTAAAATCAGTCTAAAGATTCTACAAACAGACGACATACACAAAGTCGTACACCCGATGGCAAAAATGTGTGGCAGTGCTGGGAGGTACGTAACAAAATTTTTAAAAAAGGTAAGCTCTACCTGTATTAGAAGTTTTTATATAGGACAATTCATCGTATATATTGAAGGGCCCCTCGTAGTTCAGTTAATGTTCCTATTCGTACAGGTAAAAATGAATGATGCTACTGCAGTCACGTGGGATTTCCGGAGGACAGATGCAAATAATTACATGACAAGTGATGTCTTGGAATGTGTAACAAAAACAATCATTTGTTATACTGAACGCGGCATGCAAAGGCCACCACAACGTAGCTGCAGAACAATAGCACTACTGACCACTTTAATACTTGTGAAGCTATTTCAGGTTCCATGACGTTTCGCCAGAGCAGTAGCACTACTGGTCATTTGATAAGATGTGAAGCTATTTAGGCTCCATAACGTTATTGACAGAGCAATAACACTACTGACCATTTTATAACATGTGAAGATATTTAGGTTCCATAACATTATCGACAGAGCAATAATTCTACTGACCATTTTATAACATGTGAAGATATTTTAGGTTCCATAACATTATCGACAGAGCAATAATTCTGTCACGAGTTTGTCACGAGGCCTACGACGATTGACCCATCTAGGATGGTGGAATTGTTCATTTATTTATTGTCGTCGTTGTCGTATTCTGTCCCTTAATGTGGCTTGTGGTGTGGTTGCACCTTTGGTGTGGTTTAGCTCAGGTTAGGTTTACTTTCTCTCTCTCTCTCTCTAATTCCACTGCCCGTGCAATTCATCCTGCAGGTTCACGGGTGGTGGGTATCTTTTTTCTTGTACTGGCTGTCTCTATCGGCCTCTCACCTGTCTTTCCACCTGCCGCACGTGCAAGGTTCCTCTTAGGCTTGAGGTATTCTCACCGTGACGTAGCGTGGCATGTTGGCCGCCATCGTTTAGGCAAGTTTTTCTCTTCACTCGAGCGGAAGATGTCTCTGGGAGCGCCTGCTCCGGTCCCTGGTTCTTCACCTTATCGTCGAAGGTACAGTCGGTACCTTCACTTCCTACAGTCGGCCTGTAGGAGAGAGACATCACTTCATCTTTTTCCGCATCTGCGCTGCTGTCCTCTCGACTGGACAGAGGGCAGAGAGAGTCGTTTGACCCGCCTCTTTGGGTCACCCACGGGTAGCTGGTAAGCATCAGTTTCGTGGTTTATTTGTTGTGTTTTGTTTTGTTTTTATGTTAGCCGGCTAATTCTTCTCTTTTGCGCAATTTGTTTTTGGTTTTCAAAATTATAAAAGAAATATTGTTTGAGACCACTTTTTTCTGGTTAATTCAATCTTTAACCTGGCCAGACAAAATTATATCTTAAAAGTCTTTCTCCTTTTTATGCATTTGGTGATGCGGTAGTCGGCGGGGATGGGAGAGAACCTGGTGATTCAGGGTTGGTACTTGCTTGGTCTCGCTCGTCCGCCCCTGTCACAATTGCCGGTCTCACATTCTTCGGCCACCGTCTGTTTGTGTGTGCAAGGAGAACGAGTTTTATGTTCGCGAGCGTGCGTACGCGTACGCATGATTAGTCGTTTGGATGCGTGGTGGGAAATTTGTGTTATTTTGAAATGTTAAATGTGAGTGAGAGAAGGATGAAGATAATTCATATTTGTTTTATAGCCTGTTAATTTAATGCAGTCTCTTACCTGCTTCGTATGAGAAGACTTAACGAACATTCCTGATTTGGTTGGTTTGCTGTGTTATGCTTGGGACTGTGTTGAGCTGGTGTTGTTGTGTGTTTAGTAGACCTCCCCTCGCCCATCATGCGAGTGGCTGTTAGGGTTTAAACGGCATGGGTCAGACTGTACTGACTGCGGGGTTCCAGTACCCGTCTTTCTACTTTCCTCCCAGTTACCTTTTCCCTCCTCCCGGAGACTTCACCCGGAGCACGCACTGGTTGGGGCCACGCACTGGTTGGGACTGCCCACTGGTTGGTAACGCACGCTGGTTGGGACCGCGCACTGGTTGGTACGCGCACTGGTTGGGGCCACGCACTGGTGGGGACCACGCACTGGTTGAGGCCACGTACTGGTGGAAAAGCCCGTGGACTTGGCTGGACGGTCCTGATCCCCGTCTAGGACCTCCGGCAACAACGCCCCGTCCCCCGAGACGCGCTCTCCACCGTCTGTTTGTGCGTGTCAAGGGTGTCGGCCTTGCACAACTCTCTTCAAGAACCGACCCGGTTTTGGGGCACCTAGTGCGACAGGGTGCTCCCAGTAGACTTTGGAGAGGCAGGAGTGTGAGGGCACTACATGACAGGGAAAGGGATGGTGCTGGAATTATTTATTTATGATTATGATTGTGTATGTCGTGTATTGAGAATGCTTGATTGTGATTGTGCATGTTGTGCGTGTTGGAATGCTTGATTGTGATTGTGCATGGTGCGTGCGTTGAAATATTTATTTGTGATTGCGTGTGTTGATGTGAATAAATGGGTGTTGTATCGTAATCGTTCTTGTGTGGTCTCCTGCGAGGCGTGTGAGGTCAGTCACTCCCTTCACTCCCACTTAGACCGATCCTGTCGGGGCAGACCTCCAGGGGTCGGTCGTGACAAATTCTACTGACCATTTTATAACATGCGAAGATATTTTAGGTTCAATAACGTTTTTGACAGAGCAGTAGCACTACTGGTCATTTGATAACATGTGAAGTGTTGTTGTTTTTTGTTGTTGTTGTTTTTGTTTTGTTTGTTTGTTTGCTTTTGTTGTTGTTTGTTTTTTTTGTGTTTTTTGTTTGTTTGTTGTTGGTTTTTTTGTTTGTTTTTTTTTGGGGGGTCAGTATTTAATGTCTGTGAATTGTATGTCGCAGAAAGAATCGAAACTAATCACTTGCTGATAGAATTCATTGTGTCTATACTCCAGTTTGGAACGAGTGAGGTGAATGATCAGTAAGAACAAGGGTTTGTCTATCATTTACATGGACTAGAGAGCAAGCAAACACATCTCCAAGACTGAGTGAAGCCATACACCTACTTTTTAATGGACATTGATAGCACTGCAAATCTTTTAAGAAAGGTTATTGGAACAGATCACAGTGTATGCTAATGCGCATGTGTGTATGTATGTATGTATGCATATATATACATATGTGTGTGTGTGCGTGCGTGCGTGCGTGCGTGCGTGCGTGCGTGCGTGTGTGTGGTGTGTGTGTGGGGTGTGTGTGTGTGTGTGTGTGGTGTGTGTGTTGTGTGTGTGTGTGTGTGTGTGAGTGATCGAGAAGAGAGAGAGTGAAGAGAGGAGAGAGAGAGAGAGACAGAGAGAGAGAGAGAGAGAAGAGAGAGAGAGAGAGACAATGACAATGACAAAGTTTTATTCAGTTTAGGCCAAGGCCCCTCACTGAAGGGGTATATATACAGAAACAAATGAATAAAGCAAAATATTACCTCTTGCGATCGATATTGTTTACATACAAAAGCATAATATACATGCACATTATTCACGCACGTACACATCCACTCACATTCCCGGACATTCGTTCACCTCATTCACCTAGTCCTTTCTCCTCCCTTGCACTCCCCCCCCCCCCCCCTCCCAATTCCTTCCCGCAATCCTCCCATTCGATAATATGCACGTTTTATACAACACAAATTCAGGATCATTTTGTTCTGCAAATTAATTATCATATCTCATTAGGAGCATGATCCTTTTTTGTCTGATTTGCGTCGAAAGAGCGATATATCTAGCTAATTTTTGTAACCTATTTGGATTATCACTTGAAAGAATATTTCGCGACACTAATTTCGTTTGGTACTCCAGAAAAGGATACCAAACAGGAACAGTTCTTTCGAATATGTTTATAAGCTTCACAGTGAAATAAAAAATGCACCTCGTCTTCACACTCATTGTCGCAACATGGACAACTGGTGTCTTCCTGATTAATTGAAGCATTTAGGAACCATCTTTTACAATTTTTTAGACCAATTACTCTTAACCGAAATCTTGTCAAATTAATTCTGTGCCAATAGTTCCTTAAAACATGATAAGTATTTCTCTGTTTGAAATATATCCTTAAAGGAAATGGTACCATCTATATCTATCATTATTTTCTAACTCAGAATGCCAATTTTGTTTACTACATGCGATAATCCGGTCTTTAATAAGGAAATAAAGCTGTTTTCATGACCCACCCCTTGGTTTAACCATAACTATTTTCCAAATCCATTTATAGTCAAAATTTTGTGAATATTTGATACCCAGTTGAAATGTCCCGATTCATGCAATGACAAAGCATTCATAGGGCCTGTCTGCATATTCTTGTCATAGGTAAATTAATCAGTCTTATCCAATATTTTATTTCATTTCACAGAAGTTCTTATATGAAGTGGATATCTACCTGTTTCTCCATATGCTTTTTTATTTGAGGCATGTAGGGGGACATTAAGGAATCTTTAATGGCAAATGTATGTACTGCTTCGATTCGTTTCCCTTCTTCCTCTAATCCCATACTTCAGCAGCATATGTTAGAATTGGTTCAATCTGAGAATCGAACAGTTTCCAGAACAGACCCCGCTCTATTGCGCCTAGTTTTCTTCAATGTTTTGATTATTTCTACAGTACCTCTTCTTCCTTTCCTACAAACATCAGACAAGGCGGCATGTATACTCAGTTTAGTTGGGGAAAGACATTCCTAAGTATTTATAAGAATTAGTTACAGCAATTTGATCATTTCCATAGAACCATCTTTCTCTTGTAGCTAAGTAGCCCCCCAATCTAAACACTATTATATTTGTTTTTTCAAGGTTAACTGACAAGTGTAATCTGTCAGCTTCTCTTTTTAGGCCATTTAACTGGTTCTGGAGTCCAACAATAGACTCTGACAATAAGACAACATCATCAGCAAACAAATAAAAGAAATAATTCTACTGCACCAGGGATGAGTTGGATACCGTGTTTGCCTGTTTTGGACACTTCAATAGCTAATTCGTTGATAAAAAGCGAAAACAATAATGGACTTAGAAGACATCCTTGTTTTACACCTCTTGGGCACTTAAAATAATCTGTGTAACTACCCTGATTGCGCACACAAGCTAATACCTCATTATACATACCTTTCAGTGCCCAGTACAGTTTACCTTTCACACCATTTTTCCTCAAAATCGACCACAATAAATTTCTATCAACAGAATCAAAAGCCTTTTTAAAATCGACGAAGGCAACATAAAGTTTTGTTCTCCTAGCCAAAAATTTACTAACTATTGCATATAGAGTAAAAATATGGTCAACGGTACTATATCCTTGTCTGAAGCCTGCTTGC
>CM031613.1:75885183-75892683 GCA_018398815.1 Conus ventricosus | reverse complement strand
ATAGATAGATAGATAGATAGATAGATAGATAGATAGATAGATAGATAGATAGGTAGGTAGGTAGGTAGGTAGGTAGGTAGATAGATAGATAGATAGATAGATAGATAGATAGATAGATAGATAGATAGATAGATAGATAGATAGATAGATAGATAGATAGACTGATGGACTGGTATATTAATCAATAGAGAGATAGAAAGATCGATATATGGGTGGCTGGATGCATAGACAATCTGTGCATGTCTGTCTGTCTTTCTGTCTTCTTTTTTTTAATGCTGATCGATGATAATGAGGATGATAAAGATGATGCTACAGCTTTCCATTCCGGCCTGAGACTACATGACAGGGCTGTACTCTACGCTTCCTTTCATAATATATCCCGGCGTCAACCAGGCCCGAGAGATACAGACACCTGCAGTGTTGGTCAGGAAATTTGAGCAACACTCTCAGAAACGCATCCATTACGTGGATGAAAGTCGACTGTGTGGTCCCAGTCTTCCCAACTGAGCCCGTAGCAAACTCAACTCTGGGTAGGAGCCGGTCGGGGCAGAAAAACCCACATGACTCTGATGGGATTCAAAGCCACGACCTCCCAGCCGGGAGTCCCCGACGCTAACCACTTCGCCACGGCGGCAGGTGTCTTTCAATCTTTTGTCTGTCCCTCTGTCTATCTGTCCATCTGTCCATCTGTCCATCTGTCTATCTGTTGATCTGTTGCGTGTATGTGTGTGTGCGTGGGGGGAGGGGGGCAGCTGGTGATGGGTTTGCGTGTGTGCAGTGTCCGGGATCATGCTATCCCGTCTCCCATGGGTGTATTTGTGCGCGTCTGTGTTTTTTTTGTTTTTCTCGTGTTACTCTGTGGTGTATTGCACACACCCGTGGAGAAACGAAAGGGGTGTGGTTGTGTGGGTTTGTGTGTGTGGGGTGGGGTGGGTTTTGGTGTGTGTGGTGTGTGTGGGGGGTGTGTGGGTGGGGGTTTCATCATTCATACACCATCCCGCATCGCCGCGCGTCGCGCGCGCGCCGTCGGCGCGCGTCGCGCGCGCGCGCGTCGCGCGGCGTCGTGTGGGGCGTCGCGTCGTGCGTCGTCGCGCATCGTCATCGCTCGGGATCGTCTGTCCTCGTATCGCCATGTATCGTATCGTCTCGTCATTTCATCGTCTTCCGTCCCCTCATCTCATTTTCATCTCTCTCAAATCTCATCACCAAACCCCTCTCATCATTTATTTTTCCTATCATCCATCATACCCCACCCCTCAACCATCAAAATACCA
Source organism: Conus ventricosus (assembly GCA_018398815.1). NCBI lineage: Eukaryota > Metazoa > Mollusca > Gastropoda > Neogastropoda > Conidae > Conus > Conus ventricosus. The sequence continues at coordinate 75,891,409 of CM031613.1, read as the reverse complement.
TCACCCCACCATCTCCCCCTCACCATCACCTTTCACCCCCATTCCCCTCCCATACTCTCTTCAAACCTTACCTCCCTTACCTCTCTTCTCTTTCCAAAATCCCTTTTCCATCTACATAACCCTCACTCAAATTCACATCATCTTCACCCTCACATCACATCATCAAACATCCATCTATCATCTCATCATCTTCCCCTCCCATCACCATCACTTCATCATCACATCATCATCTTCACATCATCATCAATCATCATCATCATCATCACATCTCATCACATCATCATCTTCATATCATCATTCATCATCATCATCATCATATCATCTCAACATCTCTCATATATCATCATCAATCAATCATCATCTTCATCATCATCTCATCATCATTATCATCTCATCATCATTCATCATCTATCATCATCATCATTCATCATTCATAATCCCTTCATCATCATTATCATATATCATATCATCATCATCTTTCATCATATCATCTCATTCTCATCATTCTCATCTCATCTCATCTCATATCATCATTTATCATTCATCATCATCATCATTTTTAAACATCATATCATCATCATCATCATCATATCAAAATTTCATCATCATATCATCATAATCATCATCATCCCTCATATCATCATCTCATCATCATCATCATCATCATCATATCATTCCCAAAAATCATCATCATCTTTCTTCATCATCTCATAATCATCATCATCATATCATCATCATTCATCATCATCAATTCATCATCATCATATCTATATCTACATTTATTTATCCACATTTTCCTTCATCATCATATCAACATAAACCCTCTCTCATATCATCATCATATCATCATCATTCATCATCATCATCATTCATTTATCATCATCTCATCATCATATCATCATCATCTCATCATCAATCATCCTCATCATCATCCCATCATATCATCATCAAAATTTATCATCATCATCATTTTCATCATCTTCATTCCCTTCATCATATCATCATCATCATCACATCATTCATATCACATCATATCATATCTCATCTCATATCATCATCATCATCTCATCATCAAACATCCCATAATCATCATCCTCATCATCCCCTTTATCATCATCATCCTTTTCCCTCTCATCATCATCATATCATTCATCATCATCACATCATCATCATTCTCATCATCATCACAAACCTTTCATCCTCATCATCATATCCATCTTCATCATATCATCATATCATCATATCATCATCTTCATACTTCATTATCTATCATCATCATCTTCCAAACACATCAACATCATCATCATCATCCATCATCATCATACCCCTCATCATCATCTCATCATCATCATATCATCTTCATCCATCATCATCATCATCATAATCATCATCCCAAAATAATATCATCTTCATCTTATCTTCTCTCATCTCATCATCATCATCATCATCATATATCAACACATCATCATCTCATCATCATATCATATCCCCAACATCATCATCAAACATATCCATCATCATCTCATCATCCCTCTTTATCATCATATCATCATCCTTCATCATTCATCATCTCATTAAATCATCATATCATCATATCATATCATAATCATCTCCATCATCATCATATCATCATATCATATCATCTCATCATCAATCATCTCATATAATTCATCATCATCTATATCATATCATCAATATATTCATCATATCATCATCATCATCATCATCATCATCATCTCATCATCATCATCATCATCCTCATCCTTATCATCATCATCTCACATCATCATCATCTCACATATCATCTTCATCTTTATATCTCATCATCATCTTTCTACCTCTCTCACCCTCATATCTCATCATCACTTTCATCACATCATCATCATCTCCACATCATCATCATCTTCTCATCATCCATCATTCCTCATCACACATCTCATCTCATTCAAAAATCATCATATCATCATATCTCATCATCATCACATCATCATTCATCATATCATCATCATCATCAAACATCATCATTCATCATCATCATCAAACCCTCTCATCATCATTCATCTTCATAAACATCATCAATTTATCATCATCACATCATCATCATCATTCATAACTCATTATCATCATATATCTCATCATCATCATCATATCATCCTCATATATTTTCATCATCATCATCATCAAACTTCTCATCATCATCTCATCTCATCAATCAATCATCATCATATCAAACAACAAACATCATCCATATCATCACATCATCATCATCATATCTTTATCTTCATTCAATCATCATCTCCTTCATATCATCATCATCATCTCATTCTCATCATCTTTTCCTCATCATCAATCCTATAAACATCATCATTCCAATTTATATAATCATCAATCATCATCCAAAACATCTCCTTCATTTCATCCCTAATCAACATCAATCCCATCATCATCATCATCATCATCTCATCATAAAACATCATCACAATCATATCATCCTATCATCATCCTCATCATCATCTCATCTTATCATCATCATCATCATATATCATCTCATCATCATCATCAACATCTCATCTCATCACATCATAATATTTAAACATCATCATCATCATCCCTATCATATCATCCCATCATCATCTCATCATCATCATCATCCTCATCATCATCCCATCATCATTCAACATCATCATCATATCATCATCTCATCATATCATCATATCATCATCAACATTTATCATCTCTCAACATCACTCACATTTATCATCATCATCATCATTCATCATCTCATCATCATCTCATATCATCATCACACATCATCATCATCATCATCTCATCATCTCCCATCACATCAATCATCCCAAACATCACATCATCTTTAATTATATATATATAATATTAATATATATATAAAATAATATTAAAATTATATTATTTCTTATATATATATATATATAAAATATATATTATATCATATATATATGTATATTAAAAATATATATATATATATATATAAAAAATATATATTTATATATTATATTATATATTATATATTATATAATATATTTATTAATATATAATTTAAATTAAAAAAAAATTTTCTATAATATTTTTTAAATAAAATAAATTTAATATAATATATATAATATATTTATATAAATTTATCTATATTATTATATTAAAAATATATATATATTATATATATATATATATATATAAAATATTTAAAAAAATATTTATTTTTTATATTTTAATATATATATATATTTTTTAAAATTTTTTTTTCTTCTTTTTTTTCACTTTTTCTTTTACATCATCTCCCTTTATTATTTTTTTTATCTCTTTTTATTTTTTTTGGTTTTTTTTTTTTTTTGTTTTTTTTTTTTTTTTTTTTTTTTGGTTGGTTTTTTTAAAAAAAAAACCATCCTACATCTCTCTTTTTTTATTTTTTATAAAAAAAGGAAAATTTTTTTTTTTTTTTTCCTCTCTCTCTCTCTCTCTTCTCTCTCTTTTTTTTTTTTTTTTTTTTTGTTTTTTTTAATTAAAGTCCCTTCTGTCACACCCTCCCAAAAACAAAAAAAAAAAAAAAAAAAACGAAATTTAAAACTTTCATTTACCTCTTTCCCTAACTCCTTTATAAAATTTATTTTTCCTCATCACACAGGACTCTCTTCCCCACCTTTTTAAAATATTTATCTTGGCTTGGCCATTTTTTTGTTTCTCTTTACAGCCTCCTTCCTGCCCTTTTGTTTTTAAGTCTCTTTAAAAGTTCTTGTTTGTTGGTGTTGTTGGTTTGATGTTTGTGTTTGTTTTTGGGGTGGATTTTGTGTTGTTTTTAGGTGAAAAAAAGAACCTATCCATTTCGCCTAGTTTTATTTTTGTTCTAAAAGGAAAAGAGATCTGTCTGTCGTTCGTCGGCTTCTGCTGTGCTTTTTTGTTTTTTATTTTTTTTTTTTTAGTTTAAACCCCACACACACACACACAAAAAAAAACCAACCCATGACCACCAGCACGCGACGAGAGAGAACCACACACCACACCCCAACACACACAAAATACGTATTTTGGTGAAATGGGGCTTACAATTTTTAGTTTCCCCCGAGGGTAGAGAAAAAAAGGGGACCTTCTTTATCTGCGCTCCCCCCCCGTGTGTGTGGTGGTGCGTGCGTGCGTGCGTGCGTGCGTGCGTGCGTGCGTGCGTGCGTGCGTGTGTGTGTGCGTGTGTGTGTGTGTGTGTGGTGTGTGTGTGTGTGTGTGTGTGTGTGTGTGTAATTAATGTCCTCTTCTGTGACACACCATCCAATAGACAACGGTAAAAAAAAAAAAAAAAAAAAAAACGAAATCAAAGGCAGGTGACCATTTGACCATCATCCATAGACTACCTGTCGGACTGAAAGGATGGAGGATGGGGGGGGGGGGGGGGGGGGGGGATTTTGTCCGTTCACGTCACACAGGACTGCGGTCGTTCCCCTCACTCTCATTAATGATGATGTATCTTGTTGCTTAGCCAGTTAATCCAGTCTGTTGTCTCTTAGTACGATGCCTCGGCTATTCCTGCCTCGTCACTGTCCTTGTAACGTCTCGGGTGTGGAAGAGAGCTTCTAAAATAGATCATACCCCCCCCCCCCCTCTCCGTCAAGAAAAAGAATGCATTGCTACCTAGAATTAGACCTAGTCTCCCCACAGAAGAAAATGCACTACTCACTCGTAGCTTTCGACAGCCATCCGGCCATCTTCCTCAGCAATGCTATGTTTCACCTTCACCGCTACCGTCGGCACTATACCACCACCCACGTAACCATCATACTCATCATTAATCGTAACACTAGCATCATCATTAGCACTACCATGCATCATCATCACCACTACTACGGCCAATGCACGCATCTGTCTGCTCGTTCGTCGGCTGTCTGCTGTCTGCTTTTTGTTTTCTCTTGTTCTCTTCACGTCCTTACACACACACACACACACACACACACACACACACACACACACACACGCATGCACGCACGCACGCACGCACGCACGCACGCACGCACGCACACACACACACGCACACACACACACACACACAGATACGTATTGGTGATGTGGCTTACAAGTCAGTTCTCCCAGAGGAGTAGAGAAAAAAGGACCTGTCTTAATCTGCGCTCCTCTGCCAGAACAACACATCAATATTGGCATCGAAAACAGAAAACAACATTAAGCTGAACACCACAGATATTGGAGATCTCAAACCGTGGCTACAATGGTCGGAACCAAGTGAGCGTGCATCCTAGCAAAAGGTAACAATGTGATCATTATTTATCTTCCGTGTTCTTCTCTTCCGTCCATACCTTGTTACAGTGTTAGCACTTAAACCCAAGCTCCTAAACACACCGAGAGACAGACAGACAGACAGAGACAGACAGATGGACGGACGGAATGAGAGAGAGAGAGAGACAGTGGAAGACAGACAGACAGACACACGGACGGAATGAGAGAGACAGAGACAGAGGAAGACAGAAAGACAGACGGAATGAGAGAGAGGCAGAGACAGAGAGAGCGAGACAGAGAGACAGACAGACAGACAGGTAGACAGCGAGAGAGATCTGTTATTGTCAACACACAGTAAATTTACAAATTGCTTCGTTTTAGTTTTTTGTTGGGTTTTTCTTTTCAAAATAAAACAGAGCGATAAATTCACATCAAACACAGAATTGTAAGTTGGACATAACAAAGAATGAGAGAGAGAGAGAGAGAGAGAGAGAGAAGAGAGAGAGAGAGAGAGAGAGGAGAGAGAGAGAGAGAGAGAGAGAGAGAGATTTTGTTCTGTTATTTTTTTCAAAATAGAACAGAGCGATAAATTAACATCAAACACAGAATTTTAAGTTGGACATAACAAAGAATAAGAGAGAGAGAGAGAGAGAGAGAGAGAGAGAGAGAGAGAGAGAGAGAGAGAGAGAGAGAGAGAGAGAGAGAGAGAATAGCGCTAAATGAATAGAGAGTCTGCGTCTCCATATATCCATGTCGTCTCCTAGAGGGAGCTAATGACAGACGCTTCGAGGGACAATTACACCTACAAAGAACTAATCACATGCACAGAGAGAGAGAGAGAGAGAGAGAGAGAGAGAGGAGAGAGAGAGAGAGAGAGAGAGAGAGAGAGAGAGGAGAGAGAGAGAGAATGCGCTACATGTCTAGAGTCTGCATGTCCATTTACCTGTCGTCTCCTAGGGGACTGATACAGACGCTT
>CM031613.1:75878333-75884183 GCA_018398815.1 Conus ventricosus | reverse complement strand
ACGCTGTGTTCTCTGGTTCAACGACCCGATCACCTATTCTCTGTCTGTTAACACATACAGCTGTTACTCTTGTTCACTATCAGCATGCAGGTTGCACGCATCATTTCAAAATGATTTTTTTTACTTGTGTTGTGCGTGTGCGTGTGAACGCACGCACAACACTTGCACACACGTAAAATCCCATCAGCAACTTTCACAAGAGAAGGCCAGTGTGGCCGTTGGTATGGATGACACGTTACACATAGCATGCACCCTGCGTGAGAAATGGAAAGAATGAAGGAAGTAAGGAAATTGAGTGAACAATATTGACTGGATGACACGGGAAACGACTGACTGAAACGCCACCTGAAGCGCTTAGAGCCTGGTCTCTAGCCGAGGATATGCGTTATATAAAGTATTCATAATGATAATAATGATAATGATGATGAATAATATAATAATAATAATAATAATAATAATAATAATAATAATAATAATAATAATAATAATAATAATAATAATAATAATAATAAAATTAATAATAATAATAGAAATAGTTGTAGTAGTAGTAGTAGTAGTAGTAATAGCAATAATAAATAATAATGATAAATAACAATAACAATGAAGAAGAAAAGAAGAAGAAGAAGAAGAAGAAAAAAGAAGAAGAAGAAGAAGAAGAAGAAGAAGAAGAATGACGGTTTGCATGACTAGATGGGCCAAGGCACAAGATTTTGAAATCCTTCCCTTTTGTTTCCAAAGCTTGCAATAGCGATGTATGTCTATCTTTGAAGACGTAGTCTTTTCACAAACTCAAGTCACATGCCACCACAAGGAACTTGGGCACAGGTCCTGACAACGTCTTTCCCCTGAAAAAAAAAAAAACCTGCCAAAAAGTTTTTCAAACTTTCGAAAGAGGGGTGCCAGAAAAAGCTTTAACAATTGTATTTAGACAAAAAGCACTAAGCAGTTTTTTTTCAAGAATGGTGAGCGCATGAGTGTGTGACTGTGTGTGGTGTGTGTGTGTGTGTGTGTGTGTGTGTGCGTGCGTGCGTGCGTGCGTGCGTGCGTGCGTGCGTGCGTGCGCGCGCGCGCGTGTGTGTGTGTGTGTGTGTGTGTGTGTGTGTGTGTGTGTGTGTGTGTGTGTGTGTGGCGCGCGCGCGGGGCGCGAGCGCGAGTGCGTGCGTGTATGTGTGTGTGTGTGTGTGCGCCGGTGTGTGTGTGTGTGTGTGTGTGTGTGTGTGTGTGGTGTGTGTGTGTGTGTGTGTGTGTGTGTGTGTGTGTGTGTGTGTGTGTGCGTGCGTTTTTTTGTGTGTGTGTGTATGTGTTGTGTGTGTGTTGTGCGCTGCGCGCGTGCGTGCGTGCGTGCGTGCGTGCGTGCGTGCGTGCGTGTGTGTGTGTGTGTGTGTGTGTGTCTGTCTGTCTGTCTGTCTGTCTGTCTGTCTGTCTGTCTGTGTCGTGTGTCTGTGCGTGTGTAGTGCGTGTTGTGCGTGCGTGCGTGCGTGCGCGTGTGTGTGTGTGTTGTGGTGTGTGTGTGTGTGTGTGTGTTGTGTGTGTGTGCTAGTGCGTGCGTTTGTGTGTGTGTTGTGTGTGTGTGTGTGTGTGTTGTGTGTGTGTGTGTGTGCGTGTCTGTCTGTCTGTCTGTGTGTGTGTGTGTGTGTGTGTGGTCTTTAGGTAGGGAACTCCGTTAAGAAGGAATTAAATCACTCTGCATGGTCAATGGAGGGCCAAGACAAAACAAGCTTCATTTTTTTTTTCTTCGTTTTCTTCTCCGCCATCCCCTTTTTCTTTGGGTTCTTTATCTGTCGTCTTCACACCCCCCCCCCCCAACCCCACCCCCCCATCCCACTCCACTAAACGAAACCCTCTCTCATCTCTCTCTTCTCACCTCTCTCACTCTCTCACTCGTTTTGTGTCTCCTTCTTCACTTTTTGTTTTTGTTTTTTTTGTGTGTGTATTTCTTACTTTTTTCTCAGTTATTCGGGGGTAATTGTTAGGTGGGCTCATTTTTCTTTTTTTTTTCCCTCTGAACGTTTAAAGAGAAACAAAACTGTGTAGCCTAATTTCCTTTTCATCTAACGATTGATGAAAATTGTTTTCGAGTGCACGAAAGAGACAAGGCAGAGAGAGAGGGAGAGAGAGAGAAGAGAGAGAGAGAGAGAGAGAGAGAGAGAGAGAAGAGAGAGAGAGAGAGAGAGAGATTCGTATGAGAGTGCGTGCTTTGTGCGTGTGTATGCGTTTTTCAGTTTAAATGTTGCTCCTTCTTAAAGAGGAAGCATTTCAATTTTTTTTACTAAAAAAAAGCTGTGTTTTTAGGCAAGAAAAGAAGGAAGTGCTCAATAATTTGTGACAAAATTTTACTCTCTCTCCTCCTCTCCTCTTTTCTCTCTCTCTCTCCTCTCTCCTCTCTCTCTTCCTCCTCTCTCTCTCTCTCTCTCTTGTAAGCGCGCGCCCCGATCGCGCGCGCGCGCGGGGCCCGAGTTCCCCTGTTCAAAATGTTGTTCTTTCTTTTAAGAGGGGGAATTTCAATTTTTTTTTTTTAAAAAACCCTGTGTTATTAGGCAAGAAAACAAAAGGAAAGTGTGTAATAATTTATGATAAATTATGCTCCCTCTCGCTTTCTCTCTGTCCGGGGCGAGTGTGTCCTGTGTGCGAGTCCTTGGGATGTTTCAACGGTGGAACATCATCTCATGTGCCCCATCTTATAGACTAACGATTGACTACTGAGTGCTGTTTGCAAGGTGAGAAAGGTATAGTGAATGAATGACAAATAGACAATCAGATCATGAGTACTCTCATTCAAAAAAATGGAAACAAAACAAGCAACAACAAAAAAAAACTAAGCAACAACAACAAAAAAACTACTAGTCAAAACATGTCTAGTTGTGAAACAGACATCGTCAAAAAAAAAAAACGTTTGTATCACAAAGTTTGCTCCGCAGGCGACTAAAAAAAAAAAATTAAAAAATAAAAATAAAAAAAAAAAAAAAAACCGAACTCCTGAAAAGCTATTTCATACAGTCTTGCCCCCTTGTGGAATGCCGGTGTTGTTTAGGCTGTAAAGAAAAACATCCCTCAATGTGGCTTTTTATGGGGGAGCTGAAAGGAGTGTTGTGGGGTTAACAGGTTATCACTGATGAGCGCGGAGGTAGGTAGGGGATAGGGGGGGTGGGGGGGAGGGGAAAGGGGGTATAAAAAAGGGGGGGGGGGGAAATGAGAGCTCTGAGGTGGTGGTGGAGGGGGAGGGTCTAGACAGTTGAGCCAAAACCAAAAAATATAACAAAGAAACAAAGGAAAACCTAACAAATGAACATAGACAAACAAAAAAAAAAAACCCGTAGACAAACATTAAGCATAGACAAACACACCAAAAAACTAACACATAACATAGACAAACAAACAAAAAACTAACACATAAAATAACAAACAAAAAAAACACACAAAAAATAGACAAACAAAAAAACAAACACATAAACATAGACAAACAAACAAAAAAACTAACACATAAACATAGACAAAACAAACAAAAAACTAACACATAAACATAGACAAACACACAAAAAAACTAACACATAAGCATAGACAAACACACAAAAAACAACACCATAAGCATAGACAAACACACAAAAAACTAAACACATAAGCATAGACAAACACACAAAAAAAACTACCCACATAAAAATAGACAAACAAACAAAGAAATCACAAATAAAACACAGACAAACAAACACTAACAAATAACATAGACCAAAACAAACAGGAACAAACAAAGAACACACAATCCCCCCCACCCCCCTCCCCCCCCATTCAGCACTGCATTGATTTCTTTTGAGACGGGGCGATCACCGTCTCTAACAGACAAAACGAACAAAAAAACAAACAAACAAAATAAAACCCTTCATTTGATCCCTTTGCTGCTAGCTATCAAACTCAAAAGCCTTTTTCCTACTCTTTGAAAAAATTCCCAGACTGAAAATGTCGAAGGCGCAGCCCAAACGACAAGACAAAGATTGATGAATTCCTTATGCTATGCGGTAGACGTGGGAAAAAGATTGATGAATTCCTTATTCTATGCGGTAGACGTGGGAAAAAGATTGAGAATTCCTTATGCTATGTATGCGGTAGAAAGTGGGGAAAAAAAAAATGATGAATTCCTTATGCTATGCGGTAGGAACGGGGGAAAAAGATTGAAAGAATTCCTTATGCTATGCGGTAGACGTGGGGAAAAAGATTGATGAATTCCTTTTTGCTATGCGGTAGACGTGGGAAAAAGATTGATGAATTCCTTATGCTATGCGGAAAACGTGGGGAAAAAGATTGATGAATTCCTTATGCTATGCGGTAGACGTGGGAAAAAGATTGATGAATTCCTATGCAAGCGGTAGACGTGGGGAAAAAATTGATGAATTCCTTATGCTATGCGGTAGACGTGGGAAAAAGATTGATGAATTCCTTATGTATGCGGTAGACGTGGGAAAAAAATTGATGAATTCCTTATGCTATGGGGTAGACGTGGGAAAAAGATTGATGAATTCCTTTTGCTATGCGGTAGACGTGGGGAAAAAGATTGATGAATTCCTTATGCTATGCGGTAGACGTGGGAAAAAGATTGATGAATTCCTTTTTGCTATGCGGTAGACTGGAAAAAGATTGATGAATTCCTTATGCTATGCGGTAGACGTGGGGAAAAAGATTGATGAATTCCTTATGCTATGTGGGTAGACATGGGAAAAAGATTGATTTTAAAATTTCCTTATGCTATGGGTAGACGTGGGGGGAAAAAATTGATGAATTCCTATGCTATGCGGTAAGACGTGGGGGAAAAAAATTTTTGAATTCCTTATGCTATGCGGTAGAAAGTGGGAAAAAGATTGATGAATTCCTTATGCTATGCGGGAGAAAAGTGGGAAAAAGATTGATGAATTCCTTATGCTATGCGGTTAAGACGGGGGAAAAAGATTGAGAATTCCTTATGCTATGCGGTAGACATGGAAAAAGATTGATGATTCCTTTTGCTATGCGGTAACGTGGGAAAAAGATTGATGAAATTTCCTTATGCTATGCGGTAGACATGGGAAAAAGATTGATGAATTCCTTATGCTATGCGGTAGACGTGGGGAAAAAGATTGATGAATTCCTTATGCTATGGTAACATGGGAAAAAGATTGATGAATTCCTTATGCTAATGCGGAGACGTGGGAAAAAGATTGATGAAAATTTCCCTTAAAGCAAAGCGGTAGACATGAAAAAAGTTGCCAAAATGTCTTTTTCAAAAAGAACCATTGCGAAAATGATTTTGAAGTGAATTTTTGAAGCATTTGTTACCAAACGAAATTAAATGCAACTGTTTGGATATCATTACTGGTTTTGTGTTGTTCGTCTCTCTCTCTCATTTCTCTCTCTCTCCTCTCCTCTCTCTCTCTCTCTTCTCTGTCCCCTCTCTCCTCCTCTTTCTCTCTCTCTATCTCTCTCACACGCACGCGCACCACCACACACACACACACACACAACACCCACACACACCCACACACACACACACACACCACACACAACACACAAAATACAACCGTATACAAACACATGCATTCAAACACGCAGCGCTCCGTCATGCAATCAAGTACACCCCACCAAAACACACAAAAACACACACACACACACACACATACATACACACACACACACACACACACACACACACCACACACACACACACACACACACACACACACACGCCCCACACGCTCGGGACACGCACCACACACGCACACACACACCACACACACACACACACACACACACACACACACACACACACAACACACACACACACACACACACAACACACACACACACTCATAAAGAAAGAGAAAGAGC
>CM031613.1:75870833-75873333 GCA_018398815.1 Conus ventricosus | reverse complement strand
ACTGAAAACCAGAACATCAAACTCCTTGTATTACGAGGGCCCTTCAGTATACAAGGTGAATTGTCCTAAATAAGGACTTCTACTACAGAGAGAAGCTCACTTTTTAGATATTGTTTTTACTGTTTTGCGGGCATTTAGTTTAATTCGTTTCATTATGTTTTTTTGTTTTGGTTTGGTGTTTAGATTAAACAAAATGGCCGACCGAGAAACATGCTCTAGGATTGAACAGAGATCAGTAATAACATTTTTGGTAGCTGGACAGTGCAAACCAAGTGAAAGTCACAGAAGATTGTCTGCCGTGTATGGAACAACATGTTTCAGCCAAAAACAAAATGTCTACAAATGGGCTAAATTGTTCAGAGAAGGGCGGAGCAGTGTTCGTGACGAAGACAGGCCAGGCAGGCCTACAGAGGTGAGAACTCCAGCTTAAAAGTCAGTCTAAAGATTTCTACACAGAAGACATACACAAACTCGTACACCGATGGCAAAAATGTGTGGCAGTGCTGGGAGAGTACGTAACAAAAATTTTTTAAAAAGGTAAGCTTCTACCTGTATTAGAAGTTTTTATATAGGACAATTCATCTTATATATTGAATGGCCCTCGTATTTCAGTAATGGTTCCTATTCGGTACATAAAAATGAATGATGCTACAGCAGTCACGGGGATTTCCGAGGACAATGCAAATAATGTACATGACAAGTGATTTCTTGAAATGTGTACAACAATCAGTTTGTTCATACTGAACGCGGCATGCAAAGGCCACCACAACGGTAGCTGCAGAACAATAGCACTACTGACCACTTTAATACTTGTGAAGCTATTTCAGGTTCCATGACGTTTCGCCAGAGCAGTAGCACTACTGGTCATTTGATAAGATGTGAAGCTATTTTAGGCTCCATAACGTTATTGACAGAGCAATAACACTACTGACCATTTTATAACATGTGAAGATATTTTAGGTTCCATAACATTATCGACAGAGCAATAATTCTACTGACCATTTTATAACATGCGAAGATATTTTAGGTTCAATAACGTTTTTGACAGAGCAGTAGCACTACTGGTCATTTGATAACATGTGAAGTGTTGTTGTTTTTTGTTGTTGTTGTTTTTGTTTTGTTTGTTTGTTTGTTTGTTTGCTTTTGTTGTTGTTGTTTTTTGTGTGTTTTTTGTTTGTTTGTTGTTGGTTTTTTTGTTGTTGTTTTTTTGGGGGGTCAGTATTTAATGTCTGTGAATTGTATGTCGCAGAAAGAATCGAAACTAATCACTTGCTGATAGAATTCATTGTGTATATACTCCGGTTTGGAACGAGTGAGGTGAACGATCAGTAAGAACAAGGGTTTGTCTATCATTTAACATGGACTAGAGAGCAAGCAAACACATCTCCAAGACTGAGTGAAGCCATACACCTACTTTTTAATGGACATTGATAGCACTGCAAATCTTTTAAGAAAGGTTTATTGGAACAGATCACAGTGTATGCTAATGCGCATGTGTGTATGTATGTATGTATGCATATATATACATATGTGTGTGTGTGTGCGTGCGTGCGTGCGTGCGTGCGTGCGTGCGTGCGTGTGTGTGTGTGTGTGTGTGTGTGTGTGTGTGTGTGTGTGTGTGTGTGTGTGTGTGTGTGTGTGTGTGAGGGATCGAGAGAGAGAGAGAGTGAGAGAGAGGAGAGAGAGAGAGAGACACAGAGAGAGAGAGAGAGAGAGAGAGAGAGAGACAGAGACAGAGACAGAGAGACAGAGAGAAAGAGTCCTCCAGTTACCTACAACCCCAAAGAAATTTTATCAGAGCCGAATTGATGTAAAGGCCCTGTAAAAACAAAACAAAAAAACGGAAGACGGCGCAGAGCGTACGAAGCCGAATTTACAGTCAGCGTGCTACAAAATCATAGGGTATGGCTACGACACGACACAATCGTGGTAAGAATTGGAAATGCAGTGAAGCAAAACGCAACACGAGGAGATCTTTAGGAATATGCAGAAATACTTTCCACAAGCAAGATACTATAGCTTATATCAGGATGTGTTCAAACTAGCAAATTTGTCGAGAAAAATAATAAGACGTCTAAACAAAAGCTTTCTGGTTCATTCATGGCGGATTTTTCCGATGCAGTGGATTTCTGGAACTCAAACTCTAAACTTTCACCCAAGAAAAGTAAAATGAACAACAATACCATCACAATCGAGAACTGGCTGGACCAGTTTAAATTCGTACTTGACATTGACCTAAATACCGCGGCAGACGTTGAGATCCTCGTGCAGGAAAATCACGTGCATGAGCGGCGCGCTTTCAGTCAAGCAGAATACAACTTAATAAATAGCCCTGTCAAATTACACAGGGTTGAACGCGCTGTTATAGGCTCGTTGAAAAAAAAATGATACGCCTGTCGATCCAGATACTATAAATGGAAAAGGTTTTTCTCTTTTTTTTTTCTTCTTTTTTTTTTCTAAACGAGTTTGTTATCTGCCTGAGAGTTCCATGTGTCTTGCC
>CM031613.1:75845833-75848333 GCA_018398815.1 Conus ventricosus | reverse complement strand
ACGTCCACAGTATTGTAAACCATCGTCTACTTTAAGACGACAGCACATTATTCTGCCCCCCCCCCCCTCCCCCCCCCCCGGCCCCTACCCCCCTCCCCCCTTCTTCTACTTCAATATCTGTTGAAGACGAGCATACAGCGAGTGAATGATTCTACGGAAAGAAGATGACATGTATAGAAATTGTCCGGCGTATAATTAACCGACTGCCCCAATCCGTGCTGTGCAGACGACGAGAGCGTGTGGGCCGTTTGTCCTCCCTCACCCACCCACAGCCCACCCCATCCTCCCATCCTCCCTATCCTACCCCCACTCCCCTTCTCCAGTGCCTAGAGGTACCCTTCAGGTCCGATCAACGTTAAAAAACATGAGTCACACAACCTCTCCCCACAGGCCAAACTCCCACACCCCAGTCCGCCCCCCACCCCCTCCGCCTCTCCTGCAGCACTCTCTCATGCGATAGCAAGCACTGGGCGATGCCTTGGAACACATGCTGTTGATGTCTGCATGTTGGCTCCCTCTTCCAGCAGTCCCCTCCACCCTCAACCCCTAGCTGCCTCAACTTCCCCGATCTCTCAGTAGCCTCGCTGCCGTGCCGCTCATTCCAACACCCTTCCCCCCCCCCACCCCATCCCCACCACCCTGCACACCCCACTTCCATGTTCAGCTCTACCCCCATGTTTCAAACGCAGATTCATTCAGATGTATCCTGTCTCAACCGCAGCCAAAGCAACCCTCTCGATGATCAGATCGTCAGGCGGCCATCCCACCGGAGGAGACACTGCTCTGCTGAGGAGTCACTTCGGCTGGTGTTTCGACTCACCAAAGAGACGCCTCTTATCATGCCCTCGTCCTCATGATACCATAACAGCTCGGTTCCACAAACAGCTTGTTTGAAATTCAAAATCTCGTCTTCCTGGGCGCTCCACACTGATCGTGTCAGGCCTTTACCAAGGTGTGTGGATTATCAATATCCACAAAGGAGCAGGTAATCGTCCTGTCATGCCATAAATCCATCACCACAAACATGTCAGTCTGCAGTCAGCATATCAAATACGTTTCAAATTCTGTGGCCCTTCATGCCCTGCTCTCATGGTGACCTCAGTTTCGATGTCCTCTTCACGTCTGTGGCTTGGTTTGATTCCGTTGGAGTCACCGGCGAGTCCATGGGGACTGTCGTTGGACGGACGTGGTGGTGCCCTAAAGAGGGAGAGCTCACTCAAGCCGGATCCGCAATACAGCATTTATTGTCGTCAGTAGGGGGCTTAGCAGGTGTTGTCCTGCGTGTGTTGGATCAGAACAGGCGCCAGTGAACACTAAGTGACTCGGCAGCAGTGCAGTGTCTCCTCCGGTGGGTTGCCTCTTGACGACTTGACATTGACTGCTCCCTGTGGATTGCCGGTGCCGGGGCTGCGGCGGGACCGACCGGGCTGTGGCTGTGGACGGGGTGTCGGAATGAGCGGCGTGGGTGCACTGCCTCTGAGGTGGCGCAGAGGTTGGGACAGAAAAAGAAAACTATCAGTCTGCAGTGCCAGAAAACAATCTGTCTGCAGTGCAGATGGTTATGGCTGCTGCATCAAAACATGATATCAATGCAACGATTATGTGTGGGGTTTCTTGTTGTTGTTGTTGTTCTTAATTCACCCCTCTATCAGTCTTGATCATTACTGATGACGATAATAGGTGGGTTTTGACCTGGAATGAACTGAACAATTTCATTAGGGATGGAAAAACGTCTGGATCTGTTATTCTGAGAAGTTGGTTTAATTAGTCTGCTCTTTTGAGGAGCTGTTTACCCAAGGTGTTTTGAGAAGCCACTTTCAGGAATTCTTCTCAGGAGCTCTAATGATCAGGCTGCCTTAAGATCATCTCTCTGTCCGTCTGTCCGACTGTGTGTCTGTCTGTCTGTCTATCCTGTCGACTGTCTGCATATCTGTCTGAGTGTCTGTGTGTCTGTCTCCTTGTCTGTCTCTCCGTCTGTCTGTCTGTCTCTTCTTCTCTGTCTCTCTCCTCTCCCTCTCTCTCCTCTCCTCTCTCTCCTCTCTCTCTCTCTCTCTCTCTCTCTCTCTCTCTCTCTCTCTCTCTCTCTCTCTCTCTCTCTCTCTGAATGGGTAGAGACATGGAGACAATCTTTCACGGGAAGAGTGAAGGAGGGAGAGCGGGTGGAGGGGGGGGGTACACTAAAAACATGGTCCCAGAGTTCTTTCCCTTGGCGTCGTATCGTGACGGCGTGTTTGTGTAACTGAAGGCATTCCCCGTGAGACGATAATAATGAGGGCATGAATGAATTAGACTAGTTGTTTGTTTGTTTGTTTTTCTATTTAATTTTAGGGGCATTACACTCGTTATTGTGCGAGACAACTGCCTTTTTTGCGACTGTGAGCGTTTTCTAAACGTTGGCCGTTGTTTTGTGTTTTCCATTCGAATCACATAATCGTCTTTGTTTGAGGAATAACATAGACTAAGTTTTGTAGTCTGTTTTGGTCATTGTCCTCCTCGTAGA
>CM031613.1:75835833-75840833 GCA_018398815.1 Conus ventricosus | reverse complement strand
AGTAAGCTCTTCCACAACCATAACCTAAACCTATTTAAAAGAATGTCGTCTCCACAAACTTGCTGGTAAAATCTGTGTCCAGAATAGTGCATTACAAGTGCCTGTGTTTTAAATAGTTTACACCCATGTTTTTGTTGTTGTTGTTGTTGTTGTTGTTTGTTGTTGTTGTTGTTGTTGTTGTTGTTGTTGTTGTTGTTTTGTATGACTGCAAATATCAGAAAAATGAAAACTTCCCGGTTATTCTAAGTTCCTTTAATCAGGGGAAGGGCCTGTCGTTTTGACAGACGAGTAAATAAGCAACACGAATTGAACTGAATCGGCAGAGAAGTAGGATGACAGATCGTTTTGTTAGAATAAGTCCTTGCATGGAAGTTGAGATCTATCTTTTGAGCCCACACATTCAACCTTATAAGTTGCAGGGGGAGGTAAGGTAAGGTAATGTTGCATATAGTCCAGCCGACCACAAAGGGCCATATCAGGGCTGTCACCACGTTAAAATCAACTCAAGTTATTCACACACACAATTCTTTAAAATACATCTTTAAACAACCATCCGAAATTTTGTTAAAATCTTTCCACTGTAAAAATCTCAGATCCGATGGAAAATGTTTAATCTCTTTCAAGAACTCAAAGATCGCGTCAGGCGGAACATCTCTGAAGAAGGTTTCCATAGAATCTGCTGTAAAACGTTTGTGTCTCACATCATGCAAGTCCCAACACTCTAAAAAAAAGAAATTGTTTCCCTGTGAGTGGCACATGACATGGAAAGAGAGAAGGGTTTCAGCCAGATAGGATCCTGCTAGCCACACGCCAGGATTTTACCTCATTTCACAGTGTCAGCATATCTTGTCAGCGTTGTGGGCTTATCATCAATTTGAGCCGTCAACTGATATTAAACTAGTAAGAGATCAAAAGACCATCCTCCATCAATCTATTCGCTTACTTTTTAAGGGGGGTTCTACCGAGGAAATCATGAACAACGAATGGGTAACCTGACGTCACACGTCAGCCCTTCGCACTCACCCCTTAACTCCACCTTTGTGCCGGTCCATTCCTTCCACTTTAATCTGCCTGCAACCACCCAGCCTGTGCGTTGACGGACTCATTTACGAACAGAAAAGGAGACTCAACTTTCAGACACAAACAATTCTCAAAACAATCCGATTCCTCCTGTCTGTAAATACTCGACTTCTGAGGCTTAGGCGAAGCCTTGGCGCATTTTTTTTTTTTTTTCAGCCTGCTTTCTCCTGGTTCTCTCGGCATGACGTGAAGCTACGGTGGAAGTCTTTGTGGCCTGTCGGCACGGGGCACCCTTACTGAACAGGGCATCCATATGACACAGGGCACCCCTACAGCCCAGGCACTCATATGGCACGGGGCACCCTTACTGAACAGGGCATCCATATGACACAGAGCACCCCTACAGCCCAGGCACTCATATGACACAGAGCACCCCTACCGCCCAGGCATCCATATGACACAGAGCACCCCTACCGCCCAGGCATCCATATGACACAGAGCACCCCTACCGCCCAGGCATCCATATGACACAGAGCACCCCTACCGCCCAGGCATCCATATGACACAGAGCACCCCTACCGCCCAGGCATCCATATGACACAGAGCACCCCTACCGCCCAGGCATCCATATGACACAGAGCACCCCTATCGCCCAGGCATCCATATGACACAGAGCACCCCTACCGCCCAGGCATCCATATGACACAGAGCACCCCTACCGCCCAGCACTCATATGACACAGAGCACCCCTACCGCCCAGGCACTCATGTGACACAGAGCACCCTACAGCCCAGGCACTCATGTGACACAGAGCACCCCTACAGCCCAGGCACTCATATGACACAGAGCACCCCTACAGCCCAGGCACTCATATGACACAGAGCACCCCTACCGCCCAGGCATCCATATGACACAGAGCACCCCTACCGCCCAGGCACACATATGACACAGAGCACCCCTACAGCCCAGGCACTCATGTGACACAGAGCACCCCTACAGCCCAGGCACTCATGTGACACAGAGCACCCCTACAGCCCAGACACTCATATGACACAGAGCACCCCTACAGCCCAGGCACTCATATGACACAGAGCACCCCTACCGCCCAGGCATCCATATGACACAGAGCACCCCTACCGCCCAGGCATCCATATGACACAGAGCACCCCTACCGCCCAGGCATCCATATGACACAGAGCACCCCTACCGCCCAGGACATCATATGACACAGAGCACCCCTACGCCCAGGCACTCATATGACACAGAGCACCCCTACGCCCAGGCACTCATATGACACAGAGCACCCCTACAGCCCAGGCACTCATATGCACAGGGCACCTACGCAGGCATCATGACACAGAGCACCCGTACAGCCCAGGCACCCATATGACACAGGGCACCCCTACAGCCCAGGCACTCATATGGCACAGGGCACCCCTACACCCCAGGCATCCATATGACACAGAGCACCCCTACACCCATGGCACTCATATGACACAGAGCCCCCTACACCCCAGGCACTCATATTACACAGAGCACCCTACAGCCCAGGCACTCATATGGCACAGGGCACCCCTACCGCCCAGACACTCATATGGCACAGGGCACCCCTACACCCCAGGCACTCATATGGCACACAGAGCACCCCTACCGCCCAGGGACTCATATGACACAGAGCACCCCTACAGCCCAGGCATCCATATGACAGAGAGCACCCCTACCGCCCAGACACTCATATGACACAGAGCACCCCTACACCCATGGCACTCATGTGACACAGAGCACCCCTACAGCCCAGGCACTCATGTGACACAGAGCACCCTAACGCCCAGGCATCCATATGACACAGAGCACCCCTACAGCCCAGGTACTCATGTGACACAGAGCACCCCTACCGCCCAGGCACTCATATGACACAGAGCACCCCTACAGCCCAGGCATCCATATGACACAGAGCACCCCTTCAGCCCAGGCACTCATGTGACACAGAGCACCCCTACAGCCCAGGCACTCATGTGACACAGAGCACCCCTACAGCCCAGGCATCCATATGGCACAGAGCACCCCTACAGCCCAGGCATCCATATGACACAGAGCACCCCTACAGCCCAGGCATCCATATGGCACAGAGCACCCCTACCACCCAGGCACTCATATGACACAGAGCACCCCTACAGCACAGGCACTCATATGACACAGAGCACCCCTACAGCCCAGGCACTCATATGACACAGAGCACCCCTACAGCCCAGGCACTCATATGACATAGAGCCCCCCTACACCCCAGGCACGCATATGACACAGAGCCCCCCTACACCACAGGCACTCATATGACACAGAGCACCCCTACAGCCCAGGCACTCATATGGCACAGGGCATCCTTACGGCACAGGGCATCCATATGACACAGAGCACCCCTACAGCACAGGCACTCATATGGCACAGGGCATCCTACGGCACAGGGCATCCATATGACACAGAGCACCCCTACAGCACAGGCACTCATATGATACAGGGCACCCCTACAGCACAGGCACTCATATGACACAGAGCACCCCTACAGCCCAGGCACTCATATGACACAGAGCACCCCTACAGCCCAGGCACTCATATGACACAGAGCACCCCTACAGCGCAGGCACTCATATGACACAGAGCACCCCTACAGCCCAGGCACTCATATGACACAGAGCACCCTTACAGCCCAGGCACTCATATGACACAGGGCACCCCTACAGCCCAGGCACTCATATGACACAGAGCACCCCTACAGCCCAGGCACTCATATGACACAGAACACCCCTACAGCCCAGGTACTCATATCGCACAGGGCACCCTTACTGAACAGGGCATCTTTACAGTACAAGGCACAGGGCACAGGGCACACATATGGCACAGGGCACTTTTACGGCACAGGGCACCTTTCCATCACAGGGTACCCTTACTTCATACTCACCAGCCTAAACACTTAACAGACGCTTCTTAGCACCTTTCCGTCATGTCCTTATGTTTTGGGTTTCTTTTTTGGTTTTTTGTTTGATGTTTTTGTTTCTTTTGTTTTGGCTAATCTGGATATGTGATCATGTTCTTGTTTCATCCACTGAGTTGGGCTGATTCTTGCTCTCATGCAGCAGGCCTGGTAGTAAAGTACGTTGTTGCTCTTCTATCCAATCCAAATATAGCCGTGTGGTACTGTTTGGAGGCCTGGTAGTAGAAGTACGTTGTTGCTCTTCTATCCAAATGCCTGAGGTCTGTTGGAGGCCTGGTAGTACAAGTACGTTGTTGCTCTTCTATCAACATGTCTGAGGTCTGTTGGAGGCCTGGTAGTAGAAGTACGTTGTTGCTCTTCTATCAACATGTCTGAGGTCCGTTGGTTCGGGGGCCTACCAGCACATCTTCAAGTTCCATTCAGGAGACTTCATTTGAGCGAGACATGGATCATTGAAACACAGCAAGCACAGCGAGACTGCCCTGTATTATCCATACCATAGTGTACGACAGGTTGGTAGCTAACTGTAATGATCAGTTTAACTGTGTTATCCATACCATAGTGTACGGCAGGTTGGTAGCCAACTGTAATGATCAGTTTAATACCATAGATTTCGGCAGGTTGGTAGCCAGCATGCTAATTGCGATCAGTTATTAATACCATAGTGTACGGTAGGTTGGTAGCCAACTGTAATGGTCAGTTTAACTGTGTTATCCATACCATAGTGTACGACAGGTTGGTAGCCAACTGTAATGATCAGTTTAATATCATAGTGTGCGGCAGGTTGGTAGCCAGCTGTAATGATCAGTTTAATACCATAGTGTACGGCAGGTTGTAGTAGCCATACTGTAAATGAGATCAGTTTAACTGTGTTATTCATACCATTGTGTACGACAGGTTGGTAGCTAACTGTAATGATCAGTTTATACTAGTGTACGAGTGTAGCACTGTATGATCATTTATACCATAGTGTACGGCAGGTTGGTAGCCA
>CM031613.1:75820833-75823333 GCA_018398815.1 Conus ventricosus | reverse complement strand
AATATTAAAGAAAAAAGAAACAAGGCCATCAAGGAAAAATATAATATATTAAAGAAGAAAGGACAGAGGATCCATCAAAGGAAAAATATAAACGTTTATAGAAAGATAAGGAAAAGGACCATCAAAGGAAAAATATAAATATTAAAGAAAGAAAGGACCAAAGAAATAAAACAAAATGCAAAACAATAAACGTACCCAGTTTATCTTGAATACGCGTGAGATATTCCATAAAGAGGAAAAACCGTTTGGGCGTTAAGCGTTAGGTAAAGCTATTCTGTAAACATGGGCATCATCCGTGACCATAATGAACATACCTACAAATTTCAGAAAGATCGGCAAGTACTTCTGAGATATTCCATAAAGAAGAAAAACGTAGTAACGGCTATAACGTAAAATACACACGGGCATCATCGGACCATATGAAATACTACAAATCTGCAAAAGATCGCCAGTAATATTGTTGACGAGTGGAACATTTTGACAGGAGGACGGCAGACACACAGAACAGGCATTCTTCGTCCATGTAATACTCCTGTTTATAAGAACTGGGAGTACAAAAATACGAAAGAAACAAAGAAAATGGACCATCAAAAAAAAAATATGTAAATAGAAAGAAAAAAAGGAAATGAAGACTTAAACAAAGAAAGGAGTTAAGGACTATGCCAGAAACATCGTCAGTTTGGTCATCAAAAGAAACACAGGCAATGGCGACTGTCAAAGGAAGACAGGGAACTGCCTTAGAGACGAAGGTACGGAAGCTGGATGCGTGCAATTGTCCACATTGAGATGTCTATTGTGCCTTATTTTCTTAAATGTACGAGACAAACATTGCCGCAGCTAATAAAACACTTTTCGTCTGGGGTCTTGAGAGGAGGACGGGATAGACAGACAGACACAGGCACAGAGATAGAGAAGAGAGGACAAGAGAAGACGAGAAAGAGAGATACAAAGGTGTGTGTGTGTGTGTGTGTGTGTGTGTGTGTGTGTGTGTGTGTGTTGTGTGTGTGTGTGTGTGTGTGTGTGTGGGGTGTGTGTGTGAGTAGAATAAGAGAGAGAAGAAGACAGGGATAGAGAGAGAACAGGACAGACACAGAGAAACAGACAGACAGACAGACAGACAGAGAGATAAAGTCAGAGAGAGAGAGAGAGAGAGAGGAGAGAGAGGGAGAGGAGAGAGAGGAGAGAGGAAAGAGACAGAGGGGGGACGAGAGAGAGATGAATGTGTGTGTGTGTGTGTGTGTGTGTGTGTGTGTGTGTGTGTGTGTGTGTGTTGTGTGTGTGTGTGGTGTGTGTGTGAGTGTGGTGTGTGTGTGTGTGTGTGTGTGTGTGTGGGGTGTGTGTGTGTGTGCGTGCGTGCGTGTGTTGCGTGCGTGCTTTGCGTGCGTGCGCGTGCGTGCGTGTGCGTGCGCGTGCGTGCGTGTGTGTGTGTAGGAGCGCGCGCGCCGTGCGCGCGTGCGCTTGCGGCTGCGTGTGTGTGTGTGTTGTGTGTGTGTGTGGTGTGTGTGTGTGTGTGTGTGTGTTTTGTGTGTGTGTGTGTGTGTGTGTGTGTGACAGACAGAAGGACAGAGAAAAGAGAGGGGAGAGAGAGAGAGAGGGGAGAGAGGAGAGAGGAGAGAGGAGGAGAGAGAGAGAGGAGAGAGAGAATGAGATAAACGAACAGACAGACAGACAAATCAGAAATTAATGGTCATGGGCCTTAGACACAACGAAATACATATCAATATAAATCAATCACAAAGCAATGAATCGCTTGTCTCCTTCATGTTCTAACTGCAGGTGGCGACAAAAGAGAGCAGGATGGCCTCCATCTCTTTCCCCTGTTGTGCTCCATCCCTGCAGACCAGGACTGCCTTTCATCTTTTATATGCAAGGTAATCTCCCTGTCTCCCAGCAGCATGAAGGCGAAGGGTTTGCAGAATAAGGAAGGCTTTGATGTCTTTTCTGTTCTAATTGTTTGTAACAATTTTATTTGCTTTTCTTGTTGTTCAACATCAATACAGGAACACACACACAACACACACACAACACACACACCACACAACACACACACACACACCAACACACACAACAATTGTAAAAGCAAAAAGCAACAATCAGAAATTAGGTTATAAGCAAGCCCCAAAAAACAGCACCCAATGGAAACAAAATATATAAAAATATAACAAAAAAGAAATAATTTCAACATGCACCATTTACGTATGGTAAGCATGATTACATAGTGACTAAAAAATCGCTCTGGTGCTTTAGGAAATATTCACAAACTAGTCTACATCGTGTTTTTTTTTTATATACAACCCAAAAACAAAAAAAGAAATAATTTCAACATAGCACCCTTTCGTATGCTAAGCATGATTACATATTGACTAAACGTCGCACTGTGTTTTAGGAAATATTCATAAACTAGTTCTACATCGTTTATTTTAATTCTTATTCTTCCCCTCTTCTTCGTGACGCTTTAGTGCTTGATCCACCCACACTGCTCATTCCAATACCGTACCCC
>CM031613.1:75813125-75820733 GCA_018398815.1 Conus ventricosus | reverse complement strand
GGTCTTTCCTGCGTTCCCCTTTAAATAGGTACCTTACTTTCAAACCAAATGGTAATAGTTGCTGGTTGTGCTAGCGTCTTCAACAACATTTATTGTTTTTTCTTTTGATTGCTTGTACTGGTTTTAGCCCTTTAAATTCTTCATTATTCATTGCGCGCAAAACTGGAGGGCAGTCTTCTAACCCATTCTGTGTTGCGAGAATTGTCAATCAGCTCTCTGTGATACTGGTAGGAAAAAGTCTTTCAGCTAACTGTTTGTTAAAGTTTTCGACTAAAGCCTGTGATCTGTGAACTCCTGGAATGCCTCTTTTAATGGTAACTCTATGTTTCAACAATAATTGATTCACTTGGCCTTTAAATTCTTTCCCATCATCGACTTGAATCATGCGAGGGTAAGTTAGCGGGCCTCGTTGGTATTATTAGTTGTTATAGCAACAGCAACAGCAGAAGCACTCTTTTGTGTTAATGGTTCCGCATCTTTGTATCTTGAAGCCTATGTCAATGACTGTAAGTGCGTATTTAAAAATCTTTTTCGTCTAATCGTATCAGAGGGTAAATATAGAAGGTCCATTTGATGGGTGTCGTTGGTATTGTATTCACAAAGTGTGGTCTCTGTATTCGTCTAGGCGCAGGTAAATAAATTTGCCAAATCGCTTGTTTAGATAACCATTCCTTGCTGTTTTGTTCACTGACTCCCGCTGCTTGGCTTAGCTTTTTGATTGCTGTTATTCCCTTCCAATATCTTTTGGCGAATAATAGATTTTGTCCATTTTTATTCAGCCAATATTATGCGCAACAAAATACACGATGGTCATACCAACGACAATAAACACGATTTCTTGCATCTTTTGTTTTTCTGATGGATGATAAAAGTCGCTAAATTTTGGTGGGGGCAATGTTTCGATTGGTTTGCCTGTTACAAGATAATATTCTTTTATTGCTTGATCAACGTCTTTAAATGTGTAAGCTGCATGGCCCTGTTTTTTCTGTGTGTCGTTAATGAAATCTAACTGCTCAATTCTCTGCTTTTCATAGTGATCTTGTGCTGCGGCTAGTTGCTCCATAGCTTTGTTATGTCTTTTTCTCTCGCCGTCATCCCGCAGTTTACTAAACGCGTAATTACTTCCGCTAAAAGCAAGCGCATCACCACAGCGCACCTATCATCATTACGAGTGAAGCCATTTTTATAAATGTATTTTTTTTACATATTTATATTATCTGGAATTATTCCTTGCTTGACTAAAAAATCTTTCGTGGCAAAAGAAGCTGCAATGATAGCAATCAGTTTTGCTGAATCCTCAAAGTCTAGTTTGCCAAGATCTGCTGGTTTAATTTTTAACAAGCTTTTACCAAGCATTGTGTATCCTATACTTAGACCTCCAATAACGGCAGATGGTATACAAGGTTGGCAACAGTTTTTCAGCGCTCATTTTTAAAAAATAAAATAATTATAATTAATAAAAACATGAACACCGATGATCTATTAAACCTTCCTGAACTTATGATTACAAATGACCAGGTTGATGAGCAAGCTATAATGCCAAAAAGGAAAGACTGTATTCTTTGGCGGCATGTGGAAAAACAAAACAGTTCCTCGGAACTGAATTCAGCATAGAACAGATTCCAACAGATGTCGCCGCAAGACATTTTAAAGTATCATAACAGGTATGAAGCGCAGTATTGGGGTCTTGAATGGTGAAAAGCGTTGGGCAAACGGTTCTTTGTTTGTACACTAAACTAGTCGGTAAATTTGCTCCCATTGATTCTGAACAAGATTTTATGTATGATTTAACACAGGATCCAGTTTTAACAAAGTCATTGAGTCTCTAAGGATGTGATTTATACTACAGATTTGGAACATTGTTATCGCCGTTAATCATGGGATTAATTACTTTTAATCATATAGATTTTATTTCCCTTCAAAAATGAACAAGCCAGAAAATCAGCAGAATCAGAAAACATTGAATCAGGTGAAAGTGGCCCACTATAAACACCTCATCCTGGACGCATTGCGGCAGGAAAAAAATTAGCTGAAGTGGAACAAACAAAAAAAAATTACAGTTAAATCACAAATATAACTCATCATGAAAACATAACGCCGCCAACGCCAAACAGTTTATTCAATGCCAGCTATAAAAACTCCATATGATTCAAGACCTACAGCGCCAAAGTCTTCATGGAATATTGAACTTAAAACTGTTGCCATTTTTAGCGCCCTTGCTGCTGTTGGGGGCGGTTATTACAGTTATAAAATATATAAACAGACACCAAGAACCAAAGTCCAAACAATCTCAACCACTAAATACAAAGACGAACACAACAGCACGCCAGGAACGCCAACAACAAAAAAATCATTTTGATCCATTTCAGATGCAATAATATTTTAAAAAATTTTTTGATAAAAAATAGATCATGGCGTATTATAAAATGATTAAGTCAATAAATAAAGACATGGAGTCTATAAAAAGACATTTCCATAGACCTGAATTGTAATCAATGTCGGTTGCTTAGGATGTAAGAAAATTCATTAAGATTTATGCTGACCGATCTTGCGCAGTGGACGCTGAGCAAGACATCCTCAACGATGACGCGTTTTTTGAGGCGTGTGTGTTACTATATTAGACATCTACTATTTAAGATAAAAACATAGATTGTTTTTTTTTTTTTGATAAGATAACTTGAATAAGAACTTAGTTGTACTTAGAGGATGACTTAGTTATGACCTTAGGTTAACTTGAGTAAGAACTTGAGGATGACTTGAGGACAACTTGAGTAAGAACTTAGAAGTGACTTGGGGCGACTTGGGGTGACTTAAGTTAAGACTTTAAAAGTGGACTTAAGTAAGAACTTGAGGACAACTTAAGTAAGAACTTAGAAGTGACTTGGGGTAACTTGAGTTAAGAACTTAGAAGTGACTTGGGGCGACTTGAGTTAAGAACTTAGAAGTGACTTGAGTTAAGAACTTAGAAGCAACTTGAGTGTGCGCATGCGTGGGGATGGGGCGAGGCGAGGTGGGGTGAAGCAGGGGGTAGGGGCGTGCGTGTGTTGTGTGGGCGCACCTTTGATTATTTATAAGAAACAAATGTTCAGATATAATATAGTTATTATCAGTAAAACAACAAAACAACAATAACAGCATATATACAAGCACGATCGCACGCCGCAATAATGCTTCGTCTACATCATCACACTTAGCCATAGATCACAACAAACATTCAGCTCAGGCGTACTCAATAAGACTAGTCGACTGTCACAAGCTGTGAAAACACGGGCTGGTTTATGCAGCTCGCGGGGCCACATGATTGCAGGTTGTACTCGTTACTACGCATGCCCAGTGGAGTTAGAGGAGAATAAGGTCGGGTTAACCTGGCCAAATGACGAGATAACTCAAGGCCCGTTGTCAACAACACTAAGTGCTGGGCGGATGTGACGTCTTTTTACTATCACATGATTAAATCTTGACTTATTGATAGGTGAATGTAAGAAACATGTCTATATCTGTTTTACCTCAGGCGGGAATGACTGAGCAAAATCCTTTCAGCCACTTATAGAAATCTCGCTATTCAGAACTGCAGGCAATAGAAATCGATCGCTATTCATAACTGCACCCTAGAGAACGTAGAAATGCCGGCATTAGAGTCAACCGCCCGAAACGCATGCCCAGTAGAATCAAGTCTACTGAGTATGTGTGATTGCTGTGATAAGAGTTTCTTTCAATAGGCTTTTGAAAGTCATTGAATTCCCTGCGCGGCAAGCGGGGAGGTATGGTTTTACTTCAGCGCACTCGTGTGTGTGCGTGTGTGTACATATAGTTAAAAAAAGAAACGCTTTGTCAAAACTGGCTTTCAGTGGAAGACATGCTGGGATAAGTGTGTGGATTTTATGTCAGAAATATAATTCGGTTTTAAAAGACTTTAGAGAACAGTTAAAGACTGTAGTATTATTTCACATGAAAGACAGAGACTCATTTGATGAATGTTTGCGTGAAAATGATGTTATTGAAAATGATCAGGAAAAACATAGGATTAAGCAAAAACTAAAATCTAAAAAGTTTAGTAAATTAGTATTGAAAACGGATAATCCTACACAGTATGTATGTTTGTAGGGTCGTTATTTTTTTGGTTATTAAAGTCATGCTTAGTAGAGAACTGTAATATGCCGCTTTTGGATTCGCCCCGCCGAGACCGGCCAAGGCCGGTTGAGAGCGGGTGAACCAGAAGCGGCATATTACAGTTCTCTGCATCACCATACAGCAATGTTTCAAAAAGGTGCAACCTATGTTTAACTGAAAAATGGTTAATACTATGCAAACCACACTTAGCAACTTTAAACACCAAAACAGAAATAGTAAACAACTGCAGGCATAAATGGAAATCGTTGTTAGTGAATACACCCAAAACAAAAACCTGAAAGCCCCAAAAAAAACACGTGCAGCCAACCCGCACGTGCAAACAACCGCAAACGGGAGCCCACACGCTATATAACATCGGCGGTGGGCAAACCAAAAACCATCCTGATGACAGCGCAACGCGCTCGAAACAAATTTGTAGATTCTTTTTTAAAAACCTATTTTAACAAATATATATATATATATATATATATATATATATATATATATATATATATATATATATATATATATAAGCGCGTTCGAGAGAGAGAGAGAGAGAGAGAGAGAGAGAGAGAGAGAGAGAGAGAGAGAGAGTTGCAAAGAAGGAAGAGAGTGGAGAAAGGGATAGGGATTCTGCGGAGTTATTGGAGAGAGAGAGAGAGAGAGAGAGAGAGAGAGAGAGAGAGAGAGAGAGAGAGAGAGAGAGAGGACAGACAGACAGACAGACAGACAGACAGACAGACA
Source organism: Conus ventricosus (assembly GCA_018398815.1). Taxonomy (NCBI): domain Eukaryota; kingdom Metazoa; phylum Mollusca; class Gastropoda; order Neogastropoda; family Conidae; genus Conus; species Conus ventricosus. The sequence continues at coordinate 75,815,879 of CM031613.1, read as the reverse complement.
GATGGGGTAGGGAAGAGAGAGCACAGACATAAATACAGAACAATAGATGATATAAAAAGGAAAAAAAATGGCATGGATGAACGATCCATGATTTTGCAGGCGTTGCATGTTAGTACCACAATGAAAGGAGCCTACAGCACTCAGTTTATGATGGCATTTTCTAAGTTTCAAAACGGAGTGACTGAAAGCGGAAAATGAAACAAAATTTGGAAAGAGAGGGGGTTAGTGACCGCCAAGGACACAGACAAACAGAGTACAGGACTAGACACAATGCATTTCGACCTCTTGGGTCTTCTTCAGGTTAGGACAGTGACAAAGAACAAGAAGCCACTTAGCTGCTATTAGCTGCTTCTGCGGTTAGTCTCACAATCAGAAATGGCCGCCAGACGGAAACGTTTCCGTCCTAACCTGAAGAAGACAACCTGGCCGCCAGACGGAAACGTTTCCGTCCTAACCTGAAGAAGACCACTGTCCTAATCTGAAGAAGACCCAAGAGCTCGAAATGCATTGTGTCTAGTCCTGTACTCTGTTTGTCTGTGTCCTTGGCGGTAACTAACCCCTCTTTTCAATGTTTTTCTATGTGCTGAAGTGCAAGCAAGACAGAGGTGCTGTTAGTTTCAAATCGACTTTTTCACATCTACCTTTTATATTAAAACCGTTGACTTACCTTTCATATAGTCATATGGTCCTGTTGGCTACTATTTCTCTCTCTCTCTCTCTCTCCTCTCTCTCTCTCTCTCTCTCTCTCTCTCTCTCTCTCTCTGTCTCTCTCTCTCTCTCTCTCTCTCTCTCTCTCTCTCTCTCTCTCTCTCTCGCTGAGTATTTTATTTACCTTATTGTATCTTAAGTTCAAAATCATAAATATGATTAATCTGGCTCCGAAAAAAAGCCAATAAACAATCTAAAGTGCATCCCGCAACGAAGCACGACTCTGTAAAAAAAAACAAAAAAAAGTCATGAATAACTGAGTCCCAGAGAGAAAAATCAACAAAGCAGCAAAGCAAGAAAAAAGCAAAGTGTCAATTATGCTGATGATTTAATGGCCGAGAAACGATTATTATAAAGATAAAAAAAAACCTATGAGTTACATAAACCATAAATGCCAAGTCTGTTACACTCTTACTCTCAATAGTTTATCGATCCTAAACGAAATAATTTGCCCGGTCCTTTTGATTATTCAAAATGATTTTATTTCCCACAGTGAAATATTTCTTCTATTTTTTTCTTCAAAACCAAAATCTTTCGGAATGTCGCTGGTTCGGTTTATTTGTGTTTGTAGTTTGTTTTCTTTGTTTGTTTCATTGTTTTATTTATCCCGGACAATGTCACAGTATTGTGAAAGTGCGTTCAATGAAATATTCATTAAGCCCATAAATTTCTCACATTATCTCGAGTTTGTTATTGCTTGACGCAACACATGGCAAGCTCTCATGTAATTTCATTTTAAAAAATGTCCATTTGGGGCATCTTAAAAAAAAAGGTAAGCAAGCCGTACAAAATCCAGGCTCAAAAACAAAACCAAAAGCAAATAACCACTCATCAAAAACTTTTTCAGTAATAAACAAAAAGAGAACAAGACCTTATAAGCGAAAATCGGCTCATTTTCCTTGTATACCAAATTGATTTGCAATTCAACGAATTTGTATACGACAGATACTTTTTCGCTCAACTTGAGTCGTAGGTTTTTTTTTTTTTTTTTTTTTTTTTTTTTTTTTTTTGCATTCTTGAATGAAAGTAGAAGATCAAATTTCAAGGAATGTTGCCCATATTTCTTTTGTATAATGGTGACCACTCGGTCTAGGTGGTATTGGGGAGGAAAGGACACACACATACACACATGTAAATGAAATAATGGAAACTATCAGCGGCATCATCTGTCGAATATTCATCGCAAACACTTTCATGCCGGCTCGCTCGTTAGATTAAAACACTTTTACTGGCGATGTGTTGTTTGTTCTAGTTTTAAATCTTACTGCGGTAAGTGTTCATGTGCATAGTAAAATGACGCAACTCTGCAAATCCGATGATGTGTGATCGCAAATCACTGGTTTGAGATGGGTTTGCGTGGGTTTGTTGTGGATTTTGCGCTGATGTTTGTTTGCTTTCTTTGGTTGTTTGCCTTTTTTCAGGGAAAGAAGTGATTCTGAATTTTAGTGTTGGGTGTTAGAATTGAATGTACGTTCAGTTCTCATTGTCACTTGTTTGTGGTCCCCGCCATGGGTTTCGGTGGTGGGCTAATTATAAACAACTTAATTTTTTTTTCATCTGTTTTGACTTCTTCGTTATCTTCTTCTTCTTCTTCTTCTTCTTCTTCTTCTTCTTCTTCTTTCTTCTCCAACTTCTTCTTCTTCGTTTTCTTTTTCTTTCTTCTTCTTCTTCTTCTTCTTCTTCTTCTTCTTCTTGTTCTTGGTTGTTTTTGTTGTTTTTTCTTCTTCTTCTTGGTTCTGTAGTGGGCTGATTATAAACAATTTGGGTTTTTTTTTGCTCATCTGTTTGTTTGGGGTTTTTTTTTTTTACTTCTTCTTTTTTTTCTTCTTTCTTCTTCTTCTTCTTCTTCTTCTTCTTCTTCTTCTTCTTCTTCTTCTTCTTGGGTTCTTGGTGGGCTTATTATAAACAACTTGGTTTTCTTTGGCTCTTCTGTTTTTACCTCTTCAATATTTCCTTCTTCTTCTTCTTCTTCTTCTTCTTCTTCTTGAGTTCAGTGGTGGGCTTATTATAAACAATTTGGTTTTCTTTGGCTCTACTGTTTCTTCC
>CM031613.1:75808125-75810625 GCA_018398815.1 Conus ventricosus | reverse complement strand
AAGCCTGTGTACGTGATAAATGCCTATTATCACAATATTTCAATTGTCCAAGAGGTGTCAAGCAAGGTTGTGTGCTAAGCCCCCTACTATTTTCATTTTTCATCAATGAACTTGCTGTGGAGTTATCAAAACGTGGAAGACATGGCGTTCAACTAATCTCTGGAGGAATTGAAATGTTTCTGATGTTATTTGCCGATGATGTGATATTGCTGTCAGACACTGTTATAGGGTTGCAAAATCAAATAAATGTACTTAAATCTGAAGCTGATAGAATGCAATTGGTTGTAAATCTAGACAAACTAATATTATAGTTTTCCGTAAGGGAGGGTATCTCTCTGCAAATGAAATATGGTGGTATGGAAATGAGGAGATAAAGGTAACAAATAAATATAGATATTTAGGCATTGTTTTTACAACCAAATTAAGCTTGATGTCTGGCTGGACGGAAGTCGCTAGAAGGGGTAGAAAAGGGTTATTGAAATTCTTCGCACCATGAGAAAGATTGAATTCGATTGATTCTAATTTATTCTGGAAAATGTTTGATTCACAAATAGAACCCATGTTATATACGGGCAAGGGTTTGGGATTTAATGAAAAAAACAAAGGGAAAAATATTCAACATTGTTAAAAAAAAGATTTCTAAACATACCTTTAAACCATAAAATAAAATGTGTTACGGAGATCAGGCCGATTCCTTTATTTATTAGAAATTATTTTAAAGGTGGAGATACTGGTAAAACAACTCGACCCCACAAATTAAAAGCAAAGGGCATATGAAATGTTTTTCAACAAATAAAAAAGGAGTTAAAATTGGGTGTCGGATGTTAAAAAGGTTTAACAAAAAATGGATTTGGCATTTTTGGTTTGCCAAGGGGTAGGTAGTGAGAAAATGTTTTTGTTTAAATTTTAAAGGGAGTTGATTGTTTTAAGAAAAATTTCACTCCACGTGGTTGAAATGATAATCAATGGTTTATTCCTTTAAAGATTCTTTATCCTAAAAATCTTGGGTAAAACGAATAAAGGGCATGGGACTCACTTGTCAGATTTAAACAAAACCTTTGGTTTATATTCATACAAAAGGTGGTTTATTCAGATCCCGATATTTCGGTAGCCCGTTATGTTCGAATGGTTTCGAAGATAATGCTTTTTTCTTATTCGATTGTTGTGAATATAATGAATTAAAAAAACAAGTGTCTGTTTACTAAATACAACGCGCAAAGATTTAAAAATAAGAAAAATACTGACATCGAAAAAAAGACTTATTTGACAGTTGCTCGTCTTGCGAAAACAAATAAATGAGAAGAAAAAAAATTTGGGTTTGTTATTTGATTTTTTATCATGAAAATGTAACTTGCTAGGTTCTTTTTGTTTATTGTTGTCTGAAAGGAAAGATAATAAATTCATAACTGTTTATTTTATAGGGCGGTTTTTCAAAATTACGCCCATACAAAAAGGGTGTTTTTTAAAAAGGGTTTGATTTTGCATTTATCTTCGGTAATCGCCAATTAATTTTCATTTTGATTTATGATTTCGCTTCCTTTGGGATTAGAGCCGAAAGAGCTATTGGGGAATAAATTCTTTGTCATTGATTGCATCTCTCTCCTCTCTCTTTTCTCTCCTTCTCTCTCTCTCTCTCTCTCTCTCTCTCTCTCTCTCTTCTCCTCTCTCCCCATTTATGTTGTCTGTTACCAAGTTTCAAACATCTTTAAAGTATTGACAAAATTTTTTTTCCCATCTTTACTACCAAAAGGGCATAAATAACACAAACTTGAATCTTTGGGGTATTGATATACTTCAATACCTTTACCTTCTTTCCTCTCTCCCCTTCTCCTCTCTCTCTCTCTCTCTCTCTCTCTTTCTCTTTTTTCTTCTCCCCTCTCCTCTCTCTCTCCTCTCTCTCTTGTCTGTTTTGGGGTTTTTTTTTTTTTCCCTTTGGGGGGGGGGGGGGGGTTGGGGTGACGGGGGCTATCGGTTAAAGAACAGATCATTGTTTTCAGGATATTCCACGTACGACATTTCCCAAAAAGAATTTACGTTCACGATGATCTCTAATGAAGGCAAACATGTTCACCAAAACTAATTTGTTATCCAATGTTAATCAAAAACAATTAAAATCGAATCTAAATCTTTCACTACATACTGAAGAGAGAGAGAGAAGAGAGAGAGAGGGGAGAGAGAGAGACAGACAGACAGACAGACAGGCATAAAAACAGACAACAGACAGACAGACAGACGGCAGCAGACAGACAGAAGGCAAAAGGGGGGAAAAAGAGAGAGACAGAGACAGAGAGACAGATCAGAGGAATGACAGCACATAACAGACGGACAGAGACGAGAGAGAAGACGAGAAGAGAGAGAGAAAAAGAAGAGATACGCAATAATTTTTGTGGTGTGGTGGTGTGTGTGGTGTGTGGGGTGTGTGTTGGTGTGTGTTTGAGTGTGGGTTTTTGTGTGTGTGTGTGTGTGTGTTGTGTGTGTGTGGTGTGTGCGTGGTGGCGGG
>CM031613.1:75800625-75805625 GCA_018398815.1 Conus ventricosus | reverse complement strand
TTTACAGCAGTGTTCTCTTCAATTTTTCATGAAACTTTCGGCATTGTTTTGGTCCGACACAAAAGATTTAACTAATGCACGCTTATTAACCATGTCCGTTTTATAAGAAATTGTCTTCTGAAAGTCTACAGACAAACCCAATATTCAATATGGCGTAGAATTTTTAAATATCAAGAGCTACAACAATGGGCATACAGATCATTAGACATCAAAAATAACTAATGACACTGCTTCCGAAATCACAATGGCAGGTGTAGCCACCTTCGACGTCACCACGACACAAGCCTTTTAAAATACACACGACTCAAAGCAGTGCACATTTTTAACAGTGACTGCCATATTGATTCGCCAAATTGTCTTGAAACTGTCTTCCAACACTGAGATTTTGACCTTTATACTCACAGCTAAATTCAAACGTGTCTTCAAAGTTCTGTGAAACATCAGAAATTCCATTGTTAAGATCACCAGACAAAAGATGATAACAGTCGTGTGTTGAAAGCGCTTGGTCAACCAAAGAGTTTTCTAGCATACGTTTGCCATTAGGATCAACATCTAGAGCCCTCTAGGGGGAACATAAACACGCACATACAAAATGGATTTTAAGGTACCAAATACATGGTTATCAATAGCAAAAAGCAAAAACATTCCAACGTCAACCTTTAACTGACGAATGTAAGGACAAACAGTTTTCCTGATTAAACAGACACCACCACCCGAGGGTCTCCCCGGACCCGACAATTTTCTGGCAGGCTGACAGCACACACAATGCTCAGGGGAAAATATCATTGACATTCTGAACAAAAGTTTCCACTCAACAGACAAAATCAAATAAACCAAACAAATGAGAGAAAACTGGAATCAGAAAGTTTGGATTGCAGACCATACATCCTGAACAAACGTTTCCATCCATTAAACAGACAAAATCAAATAAACCAAACAAATAAGAGAAAATTACAATCAGAAAGTTTTGATCGCAGACCATCAATATCCCAATGCATGAGAGAAGAAGGAAAAGGTGTGTGCATATTGTTTCCATCTCTATCACCGCCAGTTGTCTCGGCTAAAACACTACCACTGCCACTACTATCATCGCTGTTGGGTACAAATGCATCGGACTCAGATTCATCATCAAAGATATGAACATCTTTCCCTCGAGTGGCATTTCAAAATGACAATGGCCGTGGGTAAGGGGACGTGCAACAGGCGCTGTAAGAAACCCCTCCTCCCTGCAAGCTGAGCACTCTTCATTGTCAACGCCGCAGACTGAACTAATCGCTGGCCGAGGTGAAGATTGTTTAGAAATTAAGTTGTGGTTAATAGCACAGAGAGGAAAGGCAGAATGATCAGACTATTATTATTATCATTATTATCAATACTTATATAGCGCCTATTCTCGGCTAGAGATCAAGCTCTAAGCACTGAACAATCCACACACGTGTACACAACGGGCTGTCTACCTGGGTAGTGCCGACTGAAGAGCTGCCAGCTGGCACTCCATTCAGTCGTTTTCTGTGTCATCCAGTCAACATCGTTTAATGTCGTTCATTCGATTTCCTTACTTCCCTCGTTCTTTCCATTTCTCACGCAGGGTGCATGCTATGTGTAACGTGTCATCCATACCAACGGACATACTGGCCTTCTCTTCCGAAAGTTGGTGATGCGATTATACGTGTGTGCAAGATGTTATGCGTGCATTCACACACGGAACCTCGGTTTATAGTCTCATTCGAAGGACTGTATGGGAAATGGAGTCAGAACCAATATTAACTCCGAGGGAAAAATCCCCCTGTACCAAAACTGCCTGGCAGAGATTCGAACCCGAACCCCAGGATCACCAAGATTACTAGTCTGGTGCTCTACCACTGAGCTATTCCGGCCGCAGTGGATGACAAGGCGCACTCATAACAACCAGTACACAATGTGTCACATGTGTCAACACCCAGCTTCCTTGCATCCTCACCACACATTGTTGATAAAAACATTACACAATTTCCAGTGTGCATACTATCTGTCACAGACTGTAACTAGACAGGACCTGATGAGACATGGATTGTTCTATGACAATCAGGCGGCCACAGTTCTGATCCCTTTTGACAAGAGTTTAACCCTCAGTGGACAGAAAATTCTTCTGACCATCAATAATCAAATGATCAAAAATCATGGACACTTTTTCCCCACGTTTCGTTGTTCTTTCACAAACCTAGAGAGTTTGTATCCTCATATCCAGCCACAGAGAAGTCTTCTCCAATAGAAATATTTGTACTTTAGGGTTTCCTCTCAATATTTAAAATGGCAACCTTGTCTTTGTAAGATGTGCAGCAAGCAATCACAGAAAAGTGTGGTTTAGCATTGAGGCGGTGGACACGGTCAAATCCAACGCTATGGGACAATCCTAGTCTACCAGCCACCAAGCCATTCAACTTAGTTTCATAATCTGCACTGGTTTCCTCTGGCTCTCTGGCTAGCCCATAAAACAATACATTATAATAGAAAGATAGATGGATGGATGGATGGACAGGCCGAGACAGAGACAGACAGACAGATAGACAGAGATAGTGGAACCGAAGTTTCATGTTTGCTTCCCATCCACACCTCCACCCATCCCACCCCCACCCCCTCTGCTGGAACTCATTCATATTAATGCATACATATAAACATGTGTACACGAGCCTCGAACTCTACAGGACGTTGATCTCATCATTCAACATCGAAGTGAAAAGTCATAAGAACGTGCTAACACCAGAGATTGGCCGAACTATACATATTCTTCATGTCCTGGGTAACAGGAAGTGCGGAGGCGCCATGATGGACTTGAAAACGAGGCTAGGGAAAAAAAGAAAGCCTGGAATATAAAAGGTAATGGAGAACTGCTCACTGGTCTCATGGCCAGCTGGAACTGATGATACGATGACCAGCGGTCAGCTGCTCGCAGCACAGAACGGAGAAATGGGTGACGTAAGTGCTCACAGCTTTCCTCCATCTCATCACGCTACTGGACAAAAAGAACCTGTTGAGAAAATCGTTATCTCACCCATCTAATGGTTTGCCCGCTTTTTTGTCAGGGATTGTGAAGGGAGGTAATCTTGCTTAATGATCTCTTGAGAATGGCGACAGAGCGGCAATTTATGTGTCTCAGGTTGTGTCACTCACACTTAGGATTAATCTTTTTCGTTTCTCTCCTGTCTTGATGGAACTTTTTCTTCACACGTCTTTGCATTTTACGTTTAACTGTTCGCGCGTCAGAATTCAATTTGATTCTTTCTTTCCTCGAATACTGTTAGACATGCATGAATCTGTATGGACATGCATCAAAATACGTACATAATGCAGTATAGTTCATACACACTGGAGCACATTTAGGTGCCGTAATATAATTAACCATTATGGGCTGAAACCCATCTTCATTTAAGCACGATAATCTGTATTTCTTTTGTCATTCAGTACTATAAGTCGCAATGGTTAAAGCATTTCTATAACATAACGACTACCGGATTTAGACAGGTCACTCAGTTAGGAATAGCACTTACTTGGAGCTTTCGACAGACCTCCGTCCGTCTTCTTCAGCGGTGGTGTTGCTACTGGGTGAACTGGAGTTCAGTGCACACGACCACGGGTCGAACCCTGGTCATGTGACTGAACAATGAGGGTGTTGTACACCGATGGCAAGGTGTGTCTGCCCCGGTCCCGGTTGAGTGTGGGGTTGTTGGCGGCAATATGGATAGCCTCCTTCACCCCACGCTGAAACCATCTGTTGTCACGGTCGAGAACGCTGATGTTGTCATAATCGAACTGATGTTGCTGGGCGTGTAGGTGGGCGCCTACTGGTGATGATTCCCTTTTGTGTTCTCTCAAGCGTTTTCGAAGGTTTCTCTCAGTTTCCCTGACATTGTTCTCTTCACGTTAATTCTATAACAGTGTGCTATGTGACAAAATTGGGAAGTACACTGTCAATATGTGTTTTGCCTAAACCAAAAGTCTGTATGGTAAAAGTATCTCTATAACGTGTTCTAATATGTGACAACACTGAGAAATATGTTTTTAAGATATTTATACGGAAACCAATAGTCTATTCCCAACTCTTAGGTTCTTGAGATAGAGCCGTCAGGATCTATCAGTGAGAACGGGAAGAGGAGTGGTTGTCCAAGATGCATTTTGGCTGCTATACGTTCAGGGCTGAACTATGACTGCACTGAAGACACAGGGGAGTGGAGGAGAGAGAAAAAACAAAGACTATGCAGGTGAACTCAGCACAGCAGAGGATAAACTGATAAGAGAGGAAAACACATAATGGAATGAAACGTTGGAGAGTTGAACGGCCTGTTTGGAAATCCGTTTCAGATTGGTCAAGGAGGCGTCACTGCGTGAAATAAAGACAATAACTAGTTTATATACGCTACGTGACATCTGTTCAGCCTGGAGGTCATAATTGTGCAGGCCAACTAAATCTAAGTATGGAACTGGTGTTGGAGCATGCAGGGTTCGGTTAAAGCCACCCCCAAACAGTGCCATCGCTATTTAGGGCAAGAAGAATACCGGTTCCACAATCTGAACGTCCCCCGTCCCCCTCTCAATCATCTCCACTACTGCTACGCCCTTACAAACTACAGACCTGAATGGTGCGTGAGAGTTGGAAGAGAGAGAGAGAGAGAGAGAGAGAGAGAGAGAGAGAGAGAGAGAGAGAGAAGAAGAAGAGACGCATAGAGAGAGAAAAAAGACGCCTAATTTGTTTTCAAAACCTACTTCAGTTCCTTTTCATCCGCCCTCCACTATCTTGATCAAATCGGTTGTTTTTAGCTGGCCCGGTCGCCATTTTGTTCGGAAAACGTCGGCTGTTTGTCGAGAAGTGGAGCTGAATTGAAAAGATAAAAAATGTGTCTTCATGTTCATGCATATGACGCGTTGTGACGAGGATGCTTTCATTCATGTTATGACAGTTTGTACAGAAACTACTCTGAATGCTCTAAGCGTAACTTTACTTGCATTGAAATGCCCAAGACAGT
>CM031613.1:75793125-75795625 GCA_018398815.1 Conus ventricosus | reverse complement strand
CAGGCAGCTGGCTGGAACAGAGGAACAATGTGAAAACGTTCTGTTGGTGACGCAGTTTCACGGGAATCAAGATTTACTGCACCGCCCAAAGCAGTCAGACTTAGAATTTTGACTTCAACATTCCCATGCTGTCATCTTCTGTTTAATTATCAAAGAGTTGTTGTTGTTTGTTGTTGTTGTTGTTGTTGTTGTTGTTGTTGTTGTTGTTGTTGTTATTGTTGTTGTTCTTAGGAACTGGGGAGTTTTTTTGTTTGTTTGTTATTTGCTTTTTTCTTTACTTTTCCTTTTTCATTTCTTTTAGTTTTGATTGGTAAGGATTAAGAAACTGTAATTTAGATTTGGAACTGTTTACGATGGAAATTCTCTTTAGCAATGTTTTGAAGTACTGTCCTTCATAATTTCGACGTGTTCAGCAACAAAAATATAACGGTGGTGATGATGTTGATGATGACGATGATGATGATGATGATGGTGGTGGTAGTGGTGGTGGTGGTGGTGGTGGTGGTGGTGGACAAAATTGTAATGCATAGTCAAGGCTATACTATTATGAGATGCTCTTGCATTCTTTAGCCTTTTTTTTTAATCGAAATTTGAGCCCATTGCCGCGATTGATTTCCCATAGAAAGGTTCGCTTTGTTCATTTATTGATTGCCAAGAGGCACATTGCAGTGCAGAGAATCGATATTGCACTGCACTAGTTTTATCGATATCTCTTTTCGTTTGAGATTTTTTTTTTTTTTTTTTTTTGGTAATCCCGGGTTATATTCTCTCAAGACGGGGGAACTGAGTGACAATTTGTAGGCCTCAGTCTGTGATGGTCGTTCTCAGAATCACCCCCAGCAAAATTCAGCCACCCACCCATACACCCGTTTCTCCTGTGGACCACTTTCTTCACATATCCGTGAAACCACTTTCACAATGTTGACAAGGCTAAGACTAAGTTTGTGCATTTGATATGTGTGCCGTATAAGTACTGTAATAATGTTTGTTTTTCTGCTGGTTTTCGCACAGCATAACGATTTTTCAGAATAACGGGTGAAATAAAATGGTGGTAATTGGAACGTGGTAATTGGAACGGCATGTTTTGTATATGGATCACATTGAAACAGACCTTTCCTGCTTCAGATGCAAAACACTTTCAATGCATTGTTTGTCTTTCCATATTTACATTATTTTTTTATGTTTTTTTTTTAATGAATCATGTGTTATTTCAAAACAAAACCCAAGTTACAAATGAGGACTATAACACACACAAGACAAAATAACAACAACAACAAAACATAAATCATCATGATCAGCATCGTAATGATCGTAATCATCGTCATCGTCGTTATCCATTAATGAGCATTCTACACGTGTTTCTTTGTCAAATCAAAGACATATCTAAGATAGTATAACCAGAAAGGACATCCACACAGGGGGGGGGGGGGGGGATAGATAAACAAACACAAAATGACCGAAACAAGCAAATGAGTTCCTCCAACAAAGAAACCAAAACAACTGGCCGTTGCCATATCGTTTTGAAGCCTTGAAAAATGGATTTATATTATTGTTAGTTGTATCGTAACTTGCCATGTACCGTTCGTGTCAGCTGGCAGTGTTTCACCCTTGTATACTGAGCCCACTCTTCAGGAGTAGCTTTTCTACAAGTTCTATTCTCAGACCATGTGTTGGTCAGGTTCAGATTCATGAAGGAGGTGCCACTACGTGCAGACAAGTCCATATACGCTACACCGCGTCCGCTTAGTTTTGAAACCACACTGCGCATGATTTGAAGCTGATGGATAACTGAATTAATTACTAAGATGAGAGAAAAGTTTCAAAACAGTGACTGAGGGTGGAAAATGAAGAGAAAAAACAAAGAGAGGGGGTTAGTTACCGCCAAGGACACTGACAAACAAAGCGCAGGACAAGACAGGTCGAAACGCATTGTGTCTTGTCCTGTACTTTGTTTGTCTGTGTCCTTGGCGGTAACTAACCCCCTCTCTTTCCAAATTAAGATGAGAGAATTGAAGAAGAGGGTCTCGTGGCTACGACTTAGCAGATGTCTGACCTATGCATTAGTCCAGCGCGCTGGTCAGACTTTGACATTGGCTGTGCCATTATTATCATTACATGTGTGTGTGGTGAGGGTACACTGGTGTTGTGTGTGTGTGTGTGTGTGTGTGTGGGGTGTGTGTGTGTGTGTGTGTGTGTGTGTGTGTGTGTGTGGTGTGTGTGTGTGTGGTGTGGTGTGTGCGTGTGTGTGTGTCGAACAGTTGCAGTGATCTGTCATCGTTCCTGCTCTCAACACGTGTTGACCGTTTCAATGTCTCCTTCACATCAAGGATCGTGTCAGTCTCCAGTGGTAAAACTATCATGGGCACTGTTGTGAAACGGACATGGGACCGCGACCATTCGTGCAGCAAGCTGCTGTCGATAATTGTAGGCAGTATCTCCTGCGTGTTGAGCCAAAATCCACTGAACGCCATCGAAATCACTCATATGCTGGGTCTCGCCT
>CM031613.1:75783125-75788125 GCA_018398815.1 Conus ventricosus | reverse complement strand
GTTCGGATGCGTGGTTGGAGATTTGTGTTATTTTGAAATGTGGCTATAAAATGTGACAATTGTGCCATTGAATTATTATTTGCAAATGTGGTGGCAGTTATAAAGCGATGGTCGCTGTGTTGATTTATTTCCTAAGGAAGGTAAATGTTAAGCATGAGTGAGAGAAGGATGAAGATGATTCATATTTGTTTTATAGCCTGTTAAATTAATGCAGTCTTTTACCTGCTTCGTGTGAGAAGACTCTAATGATCATTCCTGATTTGATTGGTTTACTGTGTTATGCTCAGGTCTGTGTTGAGCTGGGGTTGTTGGTGCATTTAGTAGACTTCCCCTCGCCCATCATGCGAGTGGCTGTTAAGATTTAACAGCATGGGTCAGACTGTACTGACGGCGGGGTTCCAGTACCCTCCCTTCCTTCTTCCTTCCCTCCCTTTCTTCTCTCCTCCCAGCTACGTTTTCCCCCCCTCCCGGGGCTTCACCTGGAGTCCGGACTGGTTGGTGCCACGTGCTGGTTGAGGCCACGCTCTGGCTGGGACCGCGGACTGGATGGTGCCACGTGCTGGTTGAGGCCACGCTCGGGCTGGGACCGCGGACTGGATGGTGCCACGCGCTGGTTGAGGCCACACTCTGGTCGGGACCGCGGACTGGTAGAAAAGCCCGCCGGCTTGACTGGCCGGCCCTGATCCCGTCCAGGGCCTCCAGTAACAACGCCACGTTTCCCCCTCCCGGGACGCGCTCTTCACTGCCTGCTTGTGTGTCGAGGGTGTCGGCTTTGAGCGACTCCTTCAAGAACCGACCCGGTTCGGAGCACCTAGTGCGACAGGGTGCTCCCAGTAGACTTGACAGAGGCAGGGGTGTGGAGGCACTCCATGGTGTGGGAAGGGATGGATGCTGGAAATGTTTATTTATAATTGTGTATATGTTATATGTGATGAGATGTTGTGGTTGTGATTGTGTACGTCGTATGGTGAAACGCTTGATTGTGATTGTGCATGTTATGTGTGTTGGAATGTTGATTGTGATAGTGCATGGTGCGTGTGTTGAAATATTTATTTGCGATTGTGTGTGTTGTGAATAAATGGGGTGTTGTATCGTAATCTTTATTGTGTGGTCTCTTGCGGGGCGTGTGAGGTCAGTCACTCTCTTCACTCCCACCTAGACCGATCCTGTCAGGGCAGACCTCCAGGGGTCGGTCGTGACAATTGTGGGGGCTCGTCCGGGATGTGAAGGGTTCTGACTGTCTCTCTCGTTTCGCGGAGTACCTGTTTAGTTCTGTCTGTTTTGTATATGTTTAGTCAGTTTGTCGTGTTTGTTCGTGGGTGGTTGGCTGGGTGACTCTAGTGTGAAGGGAGTCTCTGGGTGGCCTGAAGGAACATCCGGCGTGACTCGGGAGTCGAGGTGAGACCAGGGGGAATCAACCGCGTCCAGACCTCCTTCCGCCGGGTGCCTTACGCAGGTACGGCCGTAAGTCTTGCCTTTCTGTTGCCGCTCAGTCTGCCATTCCTGTTTTGTAGTTAGCCAGTTCTTTTTGTTTGTTTTTTCCGGGTGGTTATTGAGTACAGGGGGTTGTATCGGACGTTAGTGTCTCTTTTTTTCCTCTCTCCGGATTCCGTTTGCCAGTTTGTTTGTTTTTTCGGCCAGCCCCACCGCACTGTTGCTCGTGCTGTGGAGCGCGGTGTTGCCAGAGTGGGGGCAGCCGGACATAGTTTTTGTTTTGTTTTTTTTCCGGTGAGCCCCACCCCACTGTTGCTCGTGCTGTGGAGCGCGGTGTTGCCAGAGTGGGAGCAGCCGGAACTTGTCTGTATGCACGCACGCACACGCATACACACATATACACACACCCCTAGGGGGTTTGTTTTTCGGGTGGAATCGTCTTTTCTCCGTGTTTGAAAGCCGTGGGATATTGTTGTCATGGCGGCGTCCGGTGCTGGTGGTGTGGCGGCGCGTGCGTCGGGGAGAAAGGTATTCAAATGTAGTCCCTACTATTAGTACCAGTACTTCGACTACAGTGACCTCGACTTATTCCCGTGCTGTAGCCGATAGTCCAGTGAGTACTTTCACTACTTCTTCACTAGGGGATCTTTCTGCTGAGACCCCGACTGGCGCTCGGAAGCGTCAGAGTATAGTGAAGCAACTGTGGGCTTCTGTTGAGTCACAGAAACCGAAGCCCTCTCTTCTCCATGCTTCCCCCTCGTAAGGAGTATGCCCCGGGAGACTTTCCTCATGGTAAGGTCGAGACCCAAGGGACGGTCAGACGGTCATCCTCCCGTGTCGGGAGTGGTGAACCCCGCCCAGGACATTCACCTCCGTCCTGATGTTTTCTGGAGCGACAGCGACGGAGGATGAGGCCCTCCGTAGGGAAGAGGTTGTCAGGCAGGAAGCCTTACGTAAGGAAGAGGCCTCTAGGCAGGAAGCTCTGCGTAGGGAAGAGCGCAGAGAGGAGGCTGCTCAGCGTAGGAAGAGGCTGATCAGCGAGGGAAGAGGCTGCTCAGCGTAGAGAGGAGCTGCCAGACAGGAGGATCAGCGTAGGGAAGAGGCTGCTCAGCGTAGGGAAGAGGCTGCTCTGCGCAGAGAGGAGGCTGCCAGACAGGAAGATCGGCGTAGGGAAGAGGTTTGCCAGGCAGGAACCCTCCTGGGGAAAAAGAACTAGCAGGAGGAGGTTTGGTAGGGAGGGAGATGGAACAACTTCTTTCGCGGACCCCCGCGTCGTAAATCGGGGGGTTTGATGGGCAGGCAAGTGATAGGGGTTAAAGGGGCCCCAAAGTTAAAGCTTCCAGAGTTCAGCCCCTAGTGAGGACATTGATATGTTCTTAAAAGAAATTTTGAAAAGGGTTTGCTGTTCATACCAAATTGTCGGGAGGAAAAAGGCATGCCCCTTTTTTTTCTGGATTTTTGGGTGCTGAAAGGGATGTGTTCACACTCTAAATGAAGGCGCGTCTTATGCAGACTTTGCATTTGGGCTCTGCGTAAGCGTTTCCCCCTTCCCCAAGACTTTGGGAGGAATTTCGGTCCTTGAAGAAGAAAAAAACGAGGGAGACCTTGGCAGTTTGGTGATAGGTTGCCCCCCCCCAAAAACGCTAGGGTACGGGCCCGTCAGTTGGCTAATTTGGGGAGCTGGGAGGATCTGATCCTCATTAAACAGCTCACCAACACTGTGCCCCCCAGATTTTGAGGACCCGGATAGGCGAGAAAAGCACCCCCAGGATTTCGCGGCTGCGATTCAACCGCTGGGGTTTTTTTGCTAAAGGGCTCGCAGGGTTAGGGGCATCGCCCGATACGGAGGGGAAGGGCCCCTCCCCAGGATTTAGTGGCAAAAGGGCCCCGACAACTGCTAGCGGGGGTGAAACAAGGGGGGGCCCAGTTCCGGGAAAAATCAGCACCCCCGGGTTTTGTTTTCTTTGTGGCGTTCCCGGGGCCCCATTAGGAAAGATTGCCCTAAAGCCGGGGTAGTCAGGGGGGTAAATCCCCTTTTCCCCCTCGCGCCCCGGGTAATGTGGGGGGCCCTCCAAGCTTCTGGGGGGAAAAGAATTTTTCCAGTGTTTCTTTTGTTGTTGGTTTTAATTCCTTGGTCGACCCCAAACAGGATTCGGGAGCCCTCAACACTCTTTGTGGATAAGGGGTTGGGTTTTCCCCCAAAGGCCCCCGGGGGGGCGCGTTTCGGGTGTGGGGGTTGGGGGCTGGTTTTTTCCCCCCCGTCCTTTAGTACTCGTTTCAAACTCCCCCCCCCCTTTTTTGTGGTGAAGTATGGGGCCCTTTGCGGTGGAAAACGAACCCCTGAATTCCCCCAAAAAAATAAAGGGAAATCCATCACCTTTGCGGACGGACGCAGTCCGTCCGTTTTCTACGGATTGGGCCCCTACAGGCGTGTTGGGAGTTACCACAGCGCCAAAGCTAAAAAGGCAGGAAAAGGGAAATTTCTCCCCTTTTTGCAGCCGATCTCTGAAAAGGTTCGGGGAAGGGGCCCATCCTGCTTCCATGGTCCTCCTTTCAGGCCCCGGGCTTTTTTCCCAAAGGGCCCACGACAATGGTGGATGTCCCCCTCATTTGGGGGCCCAAAACGCCAAGGTGAGCTTTAACTCCACAAAGGGGGAAACCTCGTTTTGGGTTTTCACTAAGGCGATCGTGTGGGAAGCACTTGGGCGGGCCCCAAAGCTTGAGAGAATCTTTCTCCCCGGGAGGCCCTGGTTCCCCCATGGCAGGTCCATGGGCTCCCAAACGGACTCTCCCACGAGTTAAAACAAGGGCCTTTTTCTGGGCCGGGGGTGAATTTCTCAGGTTAAAGGGAGTACTGCCCCAGTTGTGATGGGCTGCCCAAAGGACAACGCCTAAGGGGTTTGTTGAAAACCCTGTTCCCCTAGGGGCGTGCCACTGGGTTGGGGAGCCCCCTTTTAGCAAGGTCGGTGTCAACCTGGTGGGGAAACCCCTTAAGCCACCATCTGACGCGTTCAAACCCCTACATCTTTGGGAGTGGTGGGGCTCGCGACTCGTACCCGAGGCTGTCCCCCCTAGGACTATCGATACCCCCACCCATTGCTGAAGCTCTCCGGGAGATTTGGACGGGGCACTGGGGGTGGGGCCCCGGAAGAAGTACGGGCCCGGGAAATTTTTTACTGGAGGGGGGGTCATTTAACCTCTCCAGTGCCTGGACCGGATCCGGCCCGGGCAAAATCGTCGACTCCGAGTTAGGCAGTGGGACTGCAGAGTCAAGCGTTTTACTTTTTTACCCCTATCAAGGGGTTTCCAAACAAAACGGAGGGTGACCAACCCCAGCCGAGCTCCGTAGTCGCCTTTTAGGGAAAACAGTAGAGGGGCCTTCCCCTCAACCGGGTCATATCCCCTTTTGGTCTCTGGATCAGGGGTAGTGACAGTTTTCACTTCAGTGATGTTAACGATAGTGAATCACCAATGGTTCGGATTGTTATTTCATTGTTGGAAGGTTCGCTTAGTTGTTTGATAAATGTAGTATTATGTATTTTCTCGGTGTGATTCTATCGTAGAAT
>CM031613.1:75775625-75778125 GCA_018398815.1 Conus ventricosus | reverse complement strand
CAGTGTCATTTACGTGAGTTTCATTAACTAGATCGTCATGAGAATGATCATTTCCTTCAAGCAGATTTCTAAAATGATAAAACCATGATTCAAGACTTATATCATTTACGGGTTGTTTTCTTTTACCTGAAATTTTGTGCACACAATCCCAAAACTCTTTCTGACTATTTACAGATTGGAGTAGTTCTGTCAACAAAGCATCATCAGATTGTTTTTCCTTTCTCTTTAACAGATGTTTATATTCTCGTCTTGCTTTGCAGTAGGACTCATGTGACGGCTCAGATAAAGAACGTCGAAATGTATTTAATAAATTACGAGCATTTCTTTTGTTAGCTCGGCATTCCGTATCATACCAGTCATCTTCTTTTGGATAATTTCCGATACTAATCTCTTTCTTCATACATTCTGCGGCCTCTTTTACACAACAGTTGAAAATGTTTAACGCTTCCTCGACATTAATATCAACCAGCCATACTGCCTCTTGCATACGCACTTGCATTTCATCGGAAAGAATTACACTTTAAACAAATCAATATTACCTTCATTCCATACAAATTTTTCAACTGTAAAGCGCCTGTTGTTTACTTGAGAAGCGTTGTCGTTATAACACAGGGAAGTAAGATTCAGTTCTAAGGGCATGTGATCGGATTCAATTCTGTCAGATACATACATCTCACAGCTATCAATGATAACGGAGAACAAATCAAAAGACATTAAAAAATAATCGTTAACACTGCTACCACAATCAGATATGTATGTGTAGCGGCCTTGGAGGTCGCCCTTTCACACACCATTTACAATACACAGTTTTAAAGCAGTACACATATTAAGCAGCAATTTTCCATAATTGTTCAAAACAAGGTCCTCTGAATTTCGAACTTGTAGTGGTTCACTTTTATACTGATTACCGTCTGCAGGCGCATTTTCCTCAACATCACAAGAAAATTTTGCTACTCTGCTGTTCAAGTCACCACCTACAATCACAAAAACATCATCTTTAATCAAAAGTAAACAATCACACAAAAATTCTTCTAGCAAAGAAACTCCATTTTCCCTATCAAAAAAAAAAGAATAATACGGCGAGCCTTCCGGTGGAATATATGCACACACATACAAAACATGTTTTATTGTGCCAAACAAGGACTTATCAATAATAAAAGCAAAGAATAAATCCGATACCACATCCACAACTTCCAAATAAGGACAGAGCTCATTTTTCACGAGGCATACGAGCCCACCGGAACGCCTGCCACGTGCAGTGAACTTTAATGCTGGCTTACAGTAGACCGTGTAGCCAGAGAACACAGGCGATTGAAAAACTTCAACAAATGTTTCCACAAAACATACAAAATCAAAGCCAGAGACATAAGAAATGAAATCATTACTACGTATTTTGGAGAGCAGTCCATTTATATTCCAATGAAGAAACAAAAATGTTCTACTTTTATGACAAACATCAACATTATACGATTCATCGTTTTCAGTAGACATATTCATAGAATGTACAACTGCAGAAGACTCAACATCCCTATTGTTTACACAGTCAGCTGACACTGGGTTCGTGAGTTCTCACAATACACGACCTGACGGTCGGTTTCACGTGCTTGGGATACACAACACACGGTTGGCACAACCGGTGACGGCTCGCTGTCGGTTCCTTTCACTGGCACGGAGATATCACCAAGTACATTTTTTGTGGGCCGGCCAAGTTCCTATCTGATATCCACAAGTCTATCTTCCGCGTCCAGAGTGTACCGCTTTCCGTCAATGAGAAGGTAATTAAAGATTAAACTAGCGCGTTTACCGTCACTTCTGGCCTTTTGAGGTAGGGAGTTAACTTTTTCCTGAGGTCGCGCACCCTGGTGGAGAAGTCCTCACCGATGAAAATGTTAGCTCCTTGCAGCTTGCGTTTCGCTCTTAGAATGTTCACTTTTTGCTTGTAGAACACGCAGCGCGCGATCACGGGAGAGTCCGGCCTGTTGTTCAGTCGATGGACCCTATCAAAGTCAACATCTTCAGTCAAGTCAAATTTGTCTGTGAAGAGGTCCCTAAGCACATTTTCACAGTCTGCCGGAGTCTCATTTTCTGTCCGAGGCAGTCCATAGAAGATGAGGTTGTTTCTCTTAGACCGCCCCTCCAGATCGTCAGTCTTCCTTTCTAAGTCCCCCATCTTCTTTGTCAGGTCCTGGTTCTCCTTACGTAGCTGGCTGACTTCCTCCCGTAAGCCCCTCAGCTCCCCCTGCATGGCAGCATAGTCCTCCCGTAGGGCGTGCATGTCCTGCTTCACGGCGTCAAGCTTCCCGTCAAATTTACTCTCCATGGAGTTCAGCTTCATCATGACGTCGTGAAGCGACAAGTCTCTCCCTGGTTGGTTGGATGCTCCGTCGTGTGGATGGCCAGGCCTCTCCAGGCTAGGTCGGCTGGTCAGCCGGGTCTGCCTCGTCTGCGATGAGCTGGGTCCTGGGTTGCTCTCAACATCACCACACTGGAGAAGTAAACT
>CM031613.1:75758125-75768125 GCA_018398815.1 Conus ventricosus | reverse complement strand
TTTTCTCTTTTGTTATTGTTGTTATCATTATTATCATAGTTCCCGTTACTACTTTTAGTATTACATATTTTCCCGACACTTTACCTGTTCTTTAGTTTGCAGTGTTTGTCAGCAGTTGAGTACCGTTGTCCGTCAGATTGAATGACCGTTGTGTGTTTATCTGTCCGTTTCATTGGTGGTCGTCTGCTTGAGAAGACCAATAGTCGAAATGCGTTGCATTACGTCTACTTTAATCTTTTTTTTTTTTTTGGTAGTCCAGCGACCTCGTTTCTCTTTTTGTGTGAACACACATCTGAAGTTGACAGATTGTGCGTTTTGTTTTGTGTTATGGGTGGTAGAAGCAGTAGGCGAAATGCGTTGCATTTGTCTAACTTTAATCCTTTTTTTTTTTTTTTTGGTAGTCCAGCGACCTCGCTTGTTCTCTTTTGTGTGAACAAGGCACTCTGGAAGTGACAAGATTAGCTGGGTTTTGTTTCTGTTATGGGAGGTAACAAGCAGGTACGGGCTGAAAGAGTTATTTCCCATGTATGATTAACAGAATAAGTAACGCCACTTTTTTTTTTTTTAAAGCCCTGTCTCACCCGGTACACAGACCCACCTCCCTGCATTCCACCTCCACCTCTCTTTCTCCCTGCGGCTGTTTCGGTTGTGTCTGTTCATACGTAACAGTGCAGCTGCAATATCACTTCCCAAATGACTCGTGCCCAGACTATGCAACACCAAGTTCAGTTCAGTTCAGTTCCGCGTTTATTTAATCGTCTTTTTTTTTTCTTTTTTTTTTTTTGGCTACGCAGGCTAATACTCCTGCGGATACTCCTGTAGAGACAGGCAAGGATTAATCCCATCTACCCAACAAAGGGAATGGAGTTTTGTGTGTATGACCGTTTTTTTATCCCGCCATTAAGGGCAGCCATACTCCATCTTGGGGAAGGTGCATGCTATGTGTAACGTGTATCCATACTAACGGCCAGACTGGCCTAATCTTCCGAAAGTTGGTGATGGGATTTTACGTGTGTGCAAGTGTATGGTGCGTTCACACACGGAACCTCGGTTTATAGTCTCATTCGAAGGACTCTGGGAAATGGAGTCAGAACCAATGTTAACTCGAGGGAAAAATCCCCCTGTACCGAAACGGCCCGGCGAAAATTGGAACCCGCAACCCCAATACTACGAGTCCAGCGCTCAACCACTGAACTATTCCGGTCCCCATTTAATCGTCGATCATCGTCGAAGACATTAGACGATACGAAACAGGCAACAGAGATCTCTGAGAATGTCAGCCCACTGTTTTTGGTCATTGTCTTTCTCATCTCTCCTTCACATAGAACGAAAAAAAAAATCTCCTGATGTTAGGTGTTTATGTGCGGGGAAACTTTCTGTCCATCATATACTACTACTAGACTGCCCAGTTTTTACACGTCAATACAAATTAAAAGGTATGAGTACTGCACATTTTGAAAGCATTGACTATGCTT
This sequence comes from Conus ventricosus, assembly GCA_018398815.1. NCBI lineage: Eukaryota > Metazoa > Mollusca > Gastropoda > Neogastropoda > Conidae > Conus > Conus ventricosus. Next base: position 75,766,650 of record CM031613.1, on the reverse strand, counting down.
TATATGACACATGTATTACGGACATCACACATGTTATTGGCCAGTCAGGGTTGGGCAGGCTGTAGTGATTTCTCTCCTTTCTCTCTCTCTCTCTCTCTCTCTCTCTCTCTCTCTCTCTCTCTCTCTCTCTCTCTCTCTCTCTCTCTCTCTCTCTCCTCTCTCTCTCTCTCTCTCTCTTTTCTCTCTCTCTTCAAAGTATTTTCAGAAGTATTCTTAGTGGAGTGTCTAGATTCTAACAACGCCATGCTTATAGACTTTGCTTCCATATTCAAGGAAAGCCCTCATCTCCATCCCGTCGTACTCTCACCCCCACCCCCCCGGCCCCACCCCAAAACACACACACACACACACACACACACACACACACACACACACACACACACAACACACACACACACAATCAAACACACACACACACACACACACACGCACGCACGCAGCACGCACGCACGCACGCACGCACGCACGCACGCACGCACGCACGCACACACACCACACACACACACACACACACACAATCAAATACTGTCTACGTCTCAGATTATAGCATAAAACATTCATGGCTTATTCTGGAAGTAGGTATGTCGCACACAAAATTGCATGAATTCGAATGCGAGCTACATCACTGAGAAGGGGGGGGGGGGGGGGATACTTTCTATTGATAAGAACTTTTTTTTTTAATATGAGGTAAGGTAAGGTAATGTTGCATATAGCCCAGCCGACCGCGAAGGGCCATATCAGGGCCGTCACCACGTTAAAATCAACTCACAAGTCATTCATTCACACAACTCTTGAAAATGCATCTTCTAAAAACCCATCCGAAACCTTCTTAAAAATCTTTCCACTATAAAACCTCAGATCCAATGAAAAATTTTAATCTCTTTCAAGAATTCAAAGATCACATCAGGTGGAACATCTCTGAACAAGGTTTTCATGAAATCTGCTCTAAATGTTTGTGTCTCACATCATGCAAGTCCCAACACTCTAAAAGAATATGTTTCATTGTGAGTGGCACATGACATGGAATGCACCACGGAGCTTCTTCACTCTTTAAAAGGTATGAATGAGTAAAACACGAATGGTCGGTGTGCAGCCAGCATAAAACCGTTTCTTCTTTGCGACCACCACGCGTGGATGAGACGAACTCTTTTAGATTTGGGACGGATCTGAAAGAGTTTGTTATCCGTGCACGTCGATCCCATGTATCAACTGCCTGCCATGAGGTTCTGAAGTTAATGCATCTTGACTTGCATAATTGACAAACCTGTTTTTCTCCACTTCAGACGTAGCTTAAAAATACTGAATTAAGATTAACAAACAAGCGATATTGAACTCGCAAGCCTTCCACAGCCATTATTTCTTACTCTCACTTCTCTTCTGGATGATGGTTTTTTTCAATATTTGTAATTACATGGTGCTCTCATGGAGGTGGCAGCAGAATAACAATCTAAAGCTTAGTAGATCAAGAACAAAATAATGTTGTGGATCTGAGGTCTGACGTATCTCCATTAATGAACACATATGAATACAGAGAGAATGTTTACTACAAGTGCTTTTTTATATAAAATCAAGATGGAACAACAAAACACCGGGGATGTGTATATATATAACACATATGCATGTCTGCTTCTCCCAAGTATTGTAAATGTTTTGTAATTATGCACAGATGAGCGCGCGCGCACAAACCTGTGTGTGTGTGTGTGTGTGTGTGTGTGTGTGTGTGTGTGCGCGCGCAGCGGCGTGCGTGGCGTGCGTGTGTGTGTGTGGCGGGCAAAGGAGGGAAGAAGATGTCATCTGCCCATAGTCTTCGATGTGGGACCCACCTTGTGACAAGTGACAATTTTGATTATTTGATTATTTATTAATGCGCTCTTTGAGGGGGCATAGAAGCTTTTAACAAGGCCGTTGTGGGGTGTGGAAACACTAGTATTCCCTTGCCACGTATCCCCTTCGACACTACTCCTCCCTGCTCCCCTCCCCCACAACCGCCCACGCTCTCGCTTTTGCCCTTCCTTTTCCCTCCCACCTATTGTTCCTGCATTTAAGCTGTTTAATCTTTGCGTGTTCGAATATAAATGTGGCAATTAAAGCATTGTTTGTTTGTTCAGCCCACCATGCTCTTTGTATGTCAGGGATTTTGGTTTGTTTATTTTTTTTTTCTAAATCTGTTCCAATGTTTCAGCTTCATTAAAGCGAACATTATTTCAAAAATACTGAATCGAAGACAATATTAGCAGTAATAACTGCAATTACCCATTCGATTGCTGTTGGAATAAGTATTACAGATTTCCTTTCCTCACTTTTAAACAGATTTTGCTTCTGTTCGTTTTATTCATCCCGCCTCTCTCTCTCTCTCTCTCTCTCTCTCTCTCTCTCTCTCTCTCTCTCTCTCTCCTCTCTCTCTCTCTCTCTCTCTCTCTTCTCTCATCGATAGCAATCCTCTCACGGCATTGACTCTGTTAATTGTTTCCCTGTGGATATTCGGAATTTGAGTTAGATTCGGTCACAATCCTAACCTCTATTTCTGTCTGTCTGTCCGTCTCTCCGTCTGTCTGTCTGTCTGTCTGTCCCTGTGTTGTGTGTTGTGTGTGTGTGTGTGTGTGTGTGTGTGTGTGTGTGTGTGTGTGTGTTGTGTGTGTGTGTGTGTGTGTGCGTGTGTGTGTGTAAAGCATGCGTGGGATGAGCAAGTAAAGAGTGCCCATCTGTGTGTCTGCTTATAGTCTGAGTAATGTAGACTGGCAAGATTTACGTTCATTCTAATGGAGAGAGGAGAGAGAGGAGAGAGAGAGAGAGAGAGAGAGAGAGAGAGAGAGAGAGAGAGAGAGAGAGAGAGAGAGAGAGAGAGAGAACAAAGAAAGAAAAAGAAAAGCGTTGACAAACGAACCAATTCGTGAAAATTAGCAAAGGATGCGTTTGTAATGTGCTCAAGAGAATGACATTACAATTCAGTTCAGTTCAGTTCATTTTGTTTACAGCTCAGCCGAACACGAAGGACCATATCAGAGTCGTCACCTCGTCAAAACCAATTCCCTGCACAGCGGACAATAGAAACAGACAGAAACTCAACAAAACAGATCTTCAAAACACGTCAAATGATAAATCTTACCAGAATCTCTCTAGAACTAAAATAAAGTCACGTCCTAAGGAACGACCCTGAACATGGGATCTGCTGTAAAGTGTTTGTGCGTGACATCGTGTGAGTCCCAACATACTATGAGAACACGTTTTATGCTGAAGTGAAATTACTTACTTACTTACTTACTTACTTACTTACTTAGGCCCATAGCTCAAGGGTGAGCATAGGCCATCGACAACACTCCGCCATCGCACTCGGTTCTGGGCTGCTCGCTGAATGCCTGTCCAGTTGGCCCCCTGCCTCTTCATCTCCGCCTTGAGTGTCTCGCCTCCAGCTGCTGCGAGGTCGGCCTCTTTCCTTTTCCCCTGCGGGTTCCATGTCAGGGCTTGGCGTGTGGAGCTGGATGCTGGCTTCCTGAGAGTGTGTCCAATCCAGCCCCGCTTCCTTCGCAGAATCTGCTTGGCCACTGGTTCCTGTCCTGCTTGCTTCCATAGATCTTCATTGTTGATCTTCTCTGGCCATCTGATTTTGAAAATGCGCCTCAGACAGGTGTTGATGAAGGTCTGAATTTTTCGCTGTATTGCCTTGGTCATTCTTCAAGTCTCGCAGCCGTAGAGCAGAACCGACTTCACGTTTGAATTGAAGATATGTTGTCGTCCTTTAAAGTAGTATGTCACATAGGAGACATGACGTACACTGCACCCGACTGCTCTACAAAGCTTCCTTTCCTATAGAAAGATATGTTGAAATGTTAAAGAAGTTGTGTGTAGATGTCACAGAAGATATTGTAGATGTCACAGAAGATATGTGTGGATGCCACAGAAGATATTGTAGATGTCACAGAAGATATGTGTAGATGTCACAGAAGATATGTGGAGATGTCACAGAAGATATGTGGAGATGTCACAGAAGATATGTGGAGAAGATATGTGGGGATGTCACAGAAGATATGTGGAGATGTCACAGAAGATATGTGGGATGCCACAGAAGATGTGTGGAGATGTCACAGAAGATATGTCGAGATGTCACAGAAGATATGTGGAGATGTCACAGAAGATATTGTAGATGTCAGAGAAGATATGTGGAGATGTCACAGAAGATATGTGGAGATGTCACAGAAGATATGTGTAGATGTCACAGAAGATATGTGGAGATGTCACAGAAGATATGTGGAGATGTCACAGAAGATATGTGGAGAAGATATGTGGGGATGTCACAGAAGATATGTGGAGATGTCACAGAAGATATGTGGGATGCCACAGAAGATGTGTGGAGATGTCACAGAAGATGTGTGGAGATGTCACAGAAGATATGTGGAGATGTCACAGAAGATATTGTAGATGTCAGAGAAGATATGTGGAGATGTCACAGAAGATATGTGGAGATGTCACAGAAGATATTGTAGATGTCACAGAAGATATGTGGGGATGTCACAGAAGATATGTGGAGATGTCACAGGAGATATGTGGAGATGTCACAGAAGATATGTGGAGATGTCAAAGAAGATATGTGGAGATGTCACAGATGATATGTGGAGATGTCACAGAAAATATGTGGAGATGTCACAGAGGATATGTGTAGATGTCACAGAAGATATGTGGAGATGTCACAGAAGATATGTGGATATGTCACAGAAGATATGTGGAGATGTCACAGAAGATATGTGGAGATGTCAAAGAAGATATGTGGAGATGCCAAAGAAGTGGCCTGTGTATAATTGGCACAAAACTGTATTTCGTCATAGCAATCAGACGCAGAGATTAAAACTTCTTTAAGCTTTTTGATAATCTTTTTTTTAAGTTTGAGAGAAAAAAAAAAGAAGTTTGGGGCCGGAATAGCTCAGTGGTAGAGCGCCGGACTCGTAATCTTGGGGTTGCGGGTTCCAGTCTCTGCCGGGGCGTTTCGGTACAGGGGGATTTTTCCCCCCGGAGTTAACATTGGTTCTGACTTCATTTCCCGTACAGTCCTTCGAATGAGACTATAAACCGAGGTCTCGTGTGTGAACGCACGCATAACATCTTGCACACACGTCAAATCCCATCACCAACTTTCGGAAGAGAAGGCCAGTTGGTATGGATGACACGTTACACATAGCATGCACTTTCCACGAAGTTGGAGTATGGCTGCCTTAATTGCGGAATAAAAAGCGGTCATACATACAAACCTCTACTCCCTTTGTTGGGCAGATGGGATTTAATCCTTGCCTTTCTATACAGGGGGTGTCCGCAGGAGTATCAGCCTGCGTACGCAGAGGAAGAAAGAATAAAAAACAAAAAAACGTTTGTCATCTGTCTGCCTGTTCCTCTCCTCTTGCCACGTATCTTTATCCCAAGTCTTCACTTTGGGTTTCAAATCAATGTTGATTCTACACAATTCTTTATCTTTATCCCAAGTCTTCACTTTGGGTTTCAAATCAATGTTGATTCTACACAATTCTTTATCTTTATCCCAAGTCTTCACTTTGGGTTTCAAATCAATGTTGATTCTACACAATTCTTTATCTTTATCCTAAGTCTTCACTTTGGGTTTCAAATCGATGTTGATTCTACACAATTCTGTATTTTTATCCTAAGTCTTCACTTTGGGTTTCAAATCGGTGTTGATTCTACACAATTCTTTATCTTTATCCTAAGTCTCACTTTGGGTTTCAAATCGGTGTTGATTCTACACAATTCTCTATTTTTATCCAAGTCTTCACTTTGGGTTTCAAATCGGTGTTGATTCTACACAATTCTTTATTTTTATCCCAAGTCTTCACTTTGGGTTTCAAATCGGTGTTGATTCTACACAATTCTTTATTTTTATCCCAAGTCTTCACTTTGGGTTTCCAATCGGTGTTGATTCTACACAATTCTTTATTTTTATCCCAAGTCTTCACTTTGGGTTTCCAATCGGTGTTGATTCTACACAATTCTTTATTTTTATCCCAAGTCTTAACTTTGGGTTTCAAATCGGTGTTGATTCTACACAATTCTTTATTTTTATCCCAAGTCTTAACTTTGGGTTTCAAACGGGTGTAAGGAATAGAGACATTGATTCTACACAATTCTTTATTTGTGACATTCTTGGAAAGTTGATCGGTCAACTCATTGGCCTCGAATGCCGACATGGCAAGGACCCCGAGCAAAATGTCCGTTACCATCAGAGCTCAGGGGGGGGGGGGGGCCGTTTAAAGAATTAAAAATCAAATTTTGTTTCTATAAAAACATGAGAAGTTGATGGTGCTTGAAGTTGTGGACAGTTTTGGCCTCCAAAACAGAAAGGAACTTATGAACAAGATACAAAACAAACAATCAAACAAACAACATAAACAAACGAAACGAAGAAAACAGAAGTAAAAGGGCAAGTCTTGATGTCATCGTCTTGCTGTCTTGCGGTTGTTATTTTCTATCGTCCTTCATCGTCATCACCAACACCTTGATGGGAAAAAATCAGGCTGCTGTCTTGCGGTTGTTATTTTCTATCGTCCTTCATCGTCATCACAAACACCTTGATGGCAAAAAATCAGGCTGCTGTCTTGCTGTTATTTTCTATCGTCCTTCATCGTCATCACAAACACCTTGATGGGAAAAAATCAGGCTGCTGTCTTGCTGTTATTTTCTATCGTCCTTCATCGTCATCACAAACACCTTGATGGGAAAAAATCAGGCTGCTGTCTTGCTGTTATTTTCTATCGTCCTTCATCGTCATCACAAACACCTTGATGGAAAAAAATCAGGCTGCTGTCTTGCTGTTATTTTCTATCGTCCTTCATCGTCATCACAAACACCTTGATGGGAAAAAATCAGGCTGCTGTCTTGCTGTTATTTTTATCGTCCTTCATCGTCATCACAAACACCTTGATGGGAAAAAACCAGGCTGCTGTCTTGCTGTTATTTTCTATCGTCCTTCATCGTCATCACAAACACCTTGATGGGAAAAAATCAGGCTGCTGTCTTGCTGTTATTTTTATCGTCCTTCATCGTCATCACAAACACCTTGATGGGAAAAAACCAGGTTGCTGTCTTGCTGTTATTTTCTATCGTCCTTCATCGTCATCACAAACACCTTGATGGGAAAAAAATCAGGCTGCTGTCTTGCTGTTATTTTCATCGTCCTTCATCGTCATCACAAACACCTTGATGGGAAAAAAAACAGGCTGCTGTTCTTGCTGTTATTTTTATCGTCCTTCATCGTCGTCACAAACACCTTGAAGGGAAAAAACCAGGCTGCTGTTCTTGCTGTTATTTTTTATCGTCCTTCATCGTCGTCACAAACAACTTGATGGGAAAAATTCAGGCTGCTGTCTTTTTCTGTCCATGATCATTCCTGATGAGGTTTGAACTATCAAAGAGGATTTTCTGGCACAAGTCTGCAAGTCACAGCTTTCTTGGTGGCTTGGGGTCTTTTACGTGTGCTAAAAACTGCATGCTATGCACACGCAGTCCCAAGTTTATCGTCTTATCTTCTTCTTCTTCTTCTGCGTACGCAGGCTGATACTCCTGCGGACACTCCCTGTATAGCCAGGCAGTGGAGTTTTGTGTGTATGACCCTTTTTTATCCCGCCATTAAGGCAGCCATACTCCATCTTCGGGGAAGGTGCATGCTATGTGTCACGTGTCATCCATACCAACGGCCAAACTGGCCTTCTCTTCCGAAAGTTGGTGATGGGATTTTACGTGTGTGCAAGATGTTATACGTGCGTTCACACACGGAACCTCGGTTTATAGTCTCATTCGAAGGACTATATGGGGAATGGAGTCAGAACCAATGTTAACTCCGAGGGAAAAATCCCCCTATACCGAAATTCGAACCCGCTACCCCAGGATCACGAGTCCGGCGCTCTACCAACTGAGCTATCCGGCCCCCCATCGTCTTATCTTAAACTCTGGCAAAGAAAATTTGCCTAAAAAAAAAAAACATTTTGGGTGCTGTTTAAATTGTCATGGCCAATAGAGAGTAAAGAATTTATCAGTAATTAGTTCTACTGTTTTCTTCCGCTTTTCTGTTTTTCAATTATACGCGCGCGCGCGCGCACGTGTGTGTGTGTGTGTTTGTTTGTGTGTGTGTGTGTGTGTGTGTGTGTGTGTGTGTGTGTTGTGTGTGTGTGTGTGTGTGTGTGCGCGCGTGCGCGCGCGCGCGCGTCTGTGTGTGTGTGTGTGTGTGTGTGTGTGTGTGTGTGTGTGTGTGTGTGTGTGTGTGTGTGTGAAAAGGGAAAAGCCTGCGCGTGAGGGAGTGAGTGAGTGAGTGGTGTGTGTGTGTGTGTGTGTGTGTGTGTGTGTGTGTGTGTGTGTGTGTGTGTGTGTGTGTTGGAGGGGGGGTGTGAAGGGGAAGAAGGGATGAGGGATGTCTATACAAAAAAAAAGCGAGACATGATTATATGCTTGGCCGCTTGCAGTTCAGCAAGATCTAGAACATGAATAGCATCTATACAAATTGCCGATGAAGAAGGATTGAACGTTTTCACACA
>CM031613.1:75745129-75747629 GCA_018398815.1 Conus ventricosus | reverse complement strand
AAACCGTTGGTGTACTTTAGCGTTTACGTATCTTGGGTTTTGCCTACGTAAACAGCTGTGTCTCATTTATGAAAGACGCGGTGCGACTGAACGCCCTGCACTTTTTCTTTCCTGTACTTGATATACGGATAATGGGAGCAAATACCAACAGAGATTTAAAAAAATGCCAACCGACTGGGGGCAACATTTTTTAGAAAGTAAAGGGTTAAAAATTTTTTTTTACAGCGTTGTTTCTGAAACCGCATGTGGGGTTTACGAACAACGTTTTAATAAAAATTTTTTTCCTTTCTTTTTAAACCCCCACCACACACCACACACAACACTACTACCACACATAAATTAATATATATTGAATTATAAACAAAGCTTGCCTTTTTGCTTAGTTGAAGAAATAGGGGGGGAAAAAACATTCATATCTGCAGTGGGAGATGATTCTGCCTAACTAACTAGGGGGGTGGGTGAATGGGGAAAAAATAAAAAAAATGCTTTTCAGAGAACCCTTTACAAACTTATGTCCCAAGGGGGGGGACACCCTCCAATAGGGGGAGAAAATCACTAAAATATAACCTGGTCTTCCGATATTTTTTAAACTTGTGGGTTTTTCCCCCAGTACCCCGGGAATGGGAATTTGACTCCTCTGCCTTTCAGTTTTTAAAAAAATGCAATCCCAGAAAGGGTGTGGGGAAAACCGAGATTTTTTTGAGTTTTCAAAAACCAAACCCAAAGGGGCCACAAGAAACAAAAGAAAAACTAAAAAGCAAAACAAATACTTTTTTGTGAAAGTGAAAAATAAAAAGATTCCTTTAAGAAAAAGTGCTGAGGGGCAGTTTTTGGGAAGAATCCCCAAGGGACTAAAAACAACAAACTAATGAATTCAAGGGTAAAACCGCGCACCGTTCCAGCAGCTTACAGAGCAGCTTTGGTGTTGCAATGCTGAAAAAAAATAATTTAATTTAAAAAACAAAGCTTTCTCTTATGTCCCCTTTGATTGAAGAAAAGGGGGAGAAAAACTTCATATCTGCATGGGAGATGATTCTGCCTAACTAACATATTGCTTGAGTGGGTGAATGGGGAAAAAATAAAATAAATGCTTCTCACGATGAACCTTCAGCAAGCTTATATTCTCCAAAAGGGGAGACATCCTCCAATAGGGAGGGAAACTCACTAACATATAACTCCTGGTCATATACCGATATTTCGAAACTTGGTTGTTTCTACTCAGTGACCGCGGAAAGTGGTAATTTGACTCCTAACAGATATATATATATCCAAACAAAGAATTCAACAACAATCACGTAAAATATTTCCCAATATTTCGACCGCTTTTGGTCTTCCTCAAGGGACTTTAATGATTGAATTGCAGCCTCCGTTCACACTTTTTTTTAAAAAAAAAAAAACAGTTCACCACAGTTCCAAAGGTTAGAGAAAGGACAACGGTGGAAGGGTAGTAAGCTACGGGGAACACGAGAAAATAGGGGTAGGAAAGAGAGAGAGAGAGAGAGAGAGAGAGAGAGAGAGAGAGAGAGATTGTGATGGTTCCCTTATGCAGCTACAGAAGAGTTTTTCATATCTGTAATATATTTTCTTAATTTCATGTTCCCAGTTTTCTCCATCTTCAAATTCCCCCTCCCCCCCCCCCCTCCCCCTTAAGTCCAAATCTTTGCAAAGTCATTACTATGAAGACAGTTCAGTTGTTGACCTGCGCTTGTTTTTTTTCCCCCACTATTAGATTGTGCGTCTATGTATTTGTCTGACTTTATTCAAGTTTAAAAGGCTGTGTCAGTCTTGAATAAAAGTTACTCTGTGTTAGGTTTTCTTATGGGAGCAAACGTTACCCCACTTGTTTACTGTTTATAGTTTACGGACGTCAACTTGGTTAGAGAGAGAGAGAGAGGATAGGAGAGAGAGGGAGGGTAAAAGGGGGAAGGAGAGGGGGATGGTGAAGACAGCTGTTTCAATGGATGAAAAGAAACAGAAGGTGTGAATGGACATAGATGGATAGTCTCTGAGAGAGAGACAGAGAGAAAAAGAGACAGAGAGAGAGAGTGAGGGAAAGTGAAAGAGAGAGAGAGAGAGAGAGAGAGAGAGAGAGAGAGAGAGAGAGAGAGAGAGAGAGAGAACGAGAGAGAGAGAGAGAGGAGGAAAAGGGGGAGAGAGAGGGGCGAGAGATAGAGGTAAAGGGGGAGGGGTAAGGAGATGGAGGGGACAGATGTTTATTCCAAAAAAAAAAGAAGACAGAAACAGAGAAGACAGAAGGTGCGAATGGATACAGATGGATAATCAGAGAGAGAGAGAGAGAGAGAGGAGAGAGAGAGAGAGAAGAGAGACAGAGACAGACAGACAGACAGACGACAGACACAGAGAGAGAAGAGAGGAGAAGAAAGGGGAGGGGAGAGAAAGGGATGAGGGCAAACCTTTCCCCCCTCAATGGACGCAGGTTTGAACTTTTGTGTTTGCGTGTTGTTAAATGTTAAATGAACAGCTTGAAACTTCCCTGCAA
>CM031613.1:75717629-75725129 GCA_018398815.1 Conus ventricosus | reverse complement strand
ATAAAGTGCGTTTGAGTTTCACCTAAAGTGGGGGCGGTGGGGGGGGGGGGGGTATTATCAATAGAGGTTACGAAACTCGTTTGGGGGGGTAAAGAGGGATGTTATCCCTTACGATGATGATGGTATGATTTCTGATAATTGGTCGGGTTTTGTGGAATAAAAGCAAAACACTACCCTGACATTTTTAGCAAGAACCACACAGTCGCCAGTAGAGAAAGGTATTCTGTGGGTTAAGGGAGACAAAACAGAAATGGAAGTGTATTCCCCATGGGTTTGGTTTCTTTTAAAAAGGGTGAATTATCATGACAGTTTCAGCCAACTCCGTGTGTGTGAGTGTGTGTGTGTATGTGTGTGTTTGAGTGTGTGTGTGGTGGGGTGGTGGTGCGTGCGTGCGTGCGTGCGTGCGTGCGTGCGTGCGTGCGTGCGTGCGTGCGTTGCGTGCGTGCGTGCGCGCGCGCGCGCGCGCGTGTGTGTGTGTGTGTGTGTGTGTGTGTGTGTGTGTGGTGTGTGTGTGTGTGTGTGTGGTGTTTTGTGTGTGTGTGCCCACTGTTTGAAACGCTTTCTAAGTCATTATCATTTCATCGATTTCTTGTCATGTACTGTTTTCCTATCAATTATTCATTTTCTCGTGTGTGTGTGTGTGTGTGTGTGTGTGTGTGTGTGTGTGTGGTGTGTGTGTGTGTGTGTGTGTTGTGTGTGTGTGTGTGTGTGTGTGTGTGTGTGTGTGTGTGTGTGTGTGTGTGTGTGTGTGTGTGTGTTGTGTGTGTGTGTGTGTGTGGTGTGGTGTGTGTGTGTGTGTGTGTGTGTGTGTGTGTGTGTGTGTGTGTGTGTGTGTGTGTGTTCGTGTGTGCGTGCCTACGTGTGTGCGTGTGTGTGTTGTGTGTGGTCTTGTCCTGACTGAATAACACCCACAGATAAAGGCTAATTACCCTAAGTGGTTCTCGTTTTCACATTTGTTTTGGGCGGCTGAGTATTTCAACATTCATTTCTCTTTTTGTTGTTTTTCTTAGAAACATATTTTGGTTCGAACTGACTGTGTATGTTCATTGTGCTGTCTCGTTTGTATGCATGTAAGTGAATTTCTTTTCATTTGTATTGGTCCGTCAACATAGGCGTATACCCTTCCTTTCATTTTATATTATTTATATCTTCTTTTTCACAAAACACTTTTTTTAAATTTTACCTTGTCCTTCCATAGCATCATTGCAAGTCTGTTCATGGTTGTTTTTTTCCCCACGGGTCTGAAAGTGCTACAGAATTATAGTTGATGTCACGTGTTTGATTTTTTTTTTTTTTTGGCATCAGTTATCGGATCAAAGGAATTTTCTTTCTCTCTTTTTTTTTTGTCTTTTTTTTTCCCTAAGGCCGAAATCCACCTCTTCATTTTTGGTGCTTCACACTGTCCTCTTCATCTGAAAAAAAAAGAAGAAAAAAGAAGAAGAAACAAGAAAAGCAATTTCCACCACCAGCTTTTTTTTTCTTTCTTTTTTTTTTCTTCTGTCCGACCCAGTCCCTTACACACCATGCGTAGTCTGTCTGTTCTCTTACAAATGGACAATAGCCATGCTGATTTGAGTGTTTTGGTGTTTGGTACAAAATGTCTGGGTTTGTTAATCTTCTGATTGTGTGATGTACTGGCACTCTCACACTGATAATGTGTTGCTTATGCAATGAGAGAACAACATAGATGAAACATAAGAGTTAATATTTAATTATCGTTCTTTTCTTTCAGGTTTTCCAAAGAGAGAGGAGAAAGAGAGAGAGAGAGAGAGAGAGAGAGAGAGAGAGAGAGAGAGGAGAGAGACGAGAGAGAGAGAGCAGAGACAGAGACGAGAGACAGAGAGACAGATAGACAGACAGACAGACAGACGGACACAGGCGGCATCATAGAGTTGTATGTAAAGTTTGTTACAAATCGTCTCACCAGTTGGCTATTCCCCGAAGAGGCCAGCCTTAAGCGAAACGAAAGGGTCCAAAGGAAGGCATGAGGAAAGCCAAGAAGCGTGCAATAGGCGTGAGAGGTTGGTTTGTTGGGTGGGTTTTTTCCCCCTCAGCTTCCCCCTCTCCCCCTTGTCGATCCCACCCTCCCTCCCTTCCCAAATCTGTTACGTATTTAGATACATTTGGGGGGGGGGGGGGGGCCCGCCACAACCACAGCTGGCTTTGTCTGGGGATGCGTTCTAAACCCAGGAGACAAAAGTCAACTAGACTGGCATGTCTACAAATGGCTCTGCTCGTAAACCTGAATTCTTTGTCCTCCATTACTGTCAGTGAAGGAGTTACTGTTGACACACTTTAAAGCCCTACTGTCTCACCGTTCACTCTTCCTACTCTTTCCAATCCCCTAGCGTCGAAACCCTTGTTGTGGCTTACTCTTTCCAATCCCCTAGTGTTGAAACCCTCGTTGGGATCCTTCTTCATAGCGACTGAGCCCTTGCTTCCCTGCCCTTTGTTTTTCACCATTATACACATGTCTTTGTCGGCTGTTTGATCTTTTCCTGTCAGAGAAAGACCAATGAGATGAGGCTCAAGATGTACTGATTTTTAACTTCGCTTGCTCAGCTTGCAAAGTGAGACGACGGCAGGTGAAAATCTAAACAAATCTCAAATAAACGTTAGCAAATCGCCCAGAGAAACGTGGACAAACGAGTCACATAGACTCGTTTGTCACGTTTCTCTTGGCGGTTCGCTAACATTTATTTCAGATTTGTTCGTTGCTCGTTCAGCATTTTTCAACATTCATTTTAATCATTCCTAAAGACTATTGTCAGCGAGGGTGTTAGCCATCGTACTGACATGAGAAGTCAGCTTTCCTGTTTCGCCATATCCTTCTAGCCCAAGACGCCAAAGACGTTACGGGAGGGGAGCTGAATGACGACGGTCAAGTGGCAGTGAAGTGGTCCAGTCAGTCATTCCCCTGACCGCAGGGGTCGTTGGGGGGACGTCGGTCAGTCATTCCCCTGACCGCTGGGGTCGTTGGGGGACGTCGGTCAGTCATTCCCCTGACCGCTGGGGTCGTTGGGAGGACGTCAGTCAGTCATTCCCCTGACCGCTGGGGTCGTTGGGAGGACGTCAGTCAGTCATTCCCCTGACCGCTGGGGTCGTTGGGAGGACGTCGTCAGTCGTTCCCCTGACCGCTGGGGTCGTTGGGAGGACGTGATGAGGCAGCCGCCGTTTCTCTCCAGGCTCTTCTGTTGGTGTCTGTCGTGAGGAGATCTGGCATGGTCATTTTGGTCCAGTCCTTTATATTTTCGGATCAGCTCTTTCTCTCTGCCTGCGCCCTCCTTCAACGGGGAGGCTTTGGAGAGAGTGTTGTGACGAATGACGTGGCCAAACCATGCCATCTTCCGTCGTTTGACGGTTGCCAGAGTGGTTCGTGGGGCCCACTAGGTTAGTGACCAGGTTCCGCACATAATCATTGGTCTTGTGTTCTTTGTAGGAGATGCGGAGTAGTTTCCTCAGGCACCTAGTCTCAAACGCCTGGATTTTTCTTTCTTGTTTCGGCCATCAGTGTCCATGTCTCGCGACCATATAACAGGATGGAGACCACTAGTGACTTGTAGAGCCGGAATTTTGTGTGGAATTTGATGTTGCTCTTCCACACTCTGTTCAGTCTGGCCATCGCTGCTGATGCGGAGTTGATCCTGTGAATTGGAATTTTCTGCTGATAGATGTAAGGTGAGAAGAGGATAGTGCTCATGAAGCTGCATCAGAATAGCCTCAAGGGTGGAAGAGGAGAGCTGGACGGGAGATGGGACGGAAAGAAAAAAGGAGAGGGTTTTGTTTTTTTTTTTGTTTTTTTTTATAAATTTTCGAGTCTCATTAAGTGGCTAGGTTCACACACCAGCAAGGCCTGTGGGGACACTAAGAGGCCGTTCACAATCGTCTCATCTCCTTCGAGAGATTTCTCTGCGAGGGGTTTCCCCTTCCAGATCGGTGTCTTTAACTCTGCTCTCTTTCTTTACAGTACCATTTGTTTCTAGCTGTGAGGACACATTTAGTTGTCTGTCTTCAGGAAAGTTGTACACCATCTTTTAGCGTGTTATTCCAGTTTGTAATATGGCAGCTTTTCTTTTTGGTCTACGGGCTAGGAAATGAGATTGTAAACACAGATTGAACACTACGATCAACAGCCTGGTTGATAACATGACCTTTAAAAGATTTTGTTTGTGTCAACGTTGTGTTTAAGATTAACCATTACATGGTTTCTTTTATGGGCGCAAAATCAAGCATCTAGATTAGCTTTTTCGTGTCTTAAGCGTGTCAAGACTTTCTGTTATGACCTAGTACATACAGTCATGTATAATGTATGGTGTGTTGCTTTCCTGGTACATACAGTCATGTATAATGTATGGTGTGTTGCTTTCCTGGTACATACAGTCATGCATAATGTATGGTGTGTTGCTTTCCTGGTACATACAGTCATGCATAATGTATGTGTGTTGCTTTCCTGGTACATACAGTCATGTATAATGTATGGTGTGTTGCTTTCCTGGTACATACAGTCATGTATAATGTATGGTGTGTTGTCGTTCATCCACTTTGTTTTCTTCGTGGTGCCAGCTCTGAGCACACCTTTGTTTGTTTGTTTGTTTGTTTGTTTTTAATTAGATGGAATCAATATGTGCACCATTACGCGTGTTGATTTAAACCTTTGCAGGCTTGGTCACCATCGCTAGGAATATCAAAAATCCGTATGTGAGAGATCGACAGTAGGGAAAAGGGCAGGGCAGACAAGATTGCTGACTTCGTAGACACTCAAAGGCAAGCCATACAAACGCCTCAGGTCCAATTGCTGGGTGGTCCTGGTCTCAACATATTTCTACACGATATTGTGTGTAGGCATTCCCCTAGTCAGACGTCAGGCAATAGAATTACTTCACGTCATTTCGATACGCTCCCCCTTCCACTCCCTTTAAACATCAGTATAATGTTGCGTGGGGTTGAAAAACAACAACTAATGGTTTTGCTGCTACATGACATTTTAGTTCGCTCGCCTTCTTCCTTGTCGACTTGTGGGTTTTCTGCTCAAATGATCTATCAGCCTCGCTCGATCCTTAGCCCCCAAAATGGGTTAACTTTTATCTTGAAGATGTTACAGCATTCACAAAAGGGTTAACTTTGTTTTATAGATTTCTACTTTTTTTGTAACAATGCTCCAAATTCAACGTGACCAAAAACTGCAACTCATTTTTACTGCATATTACATAAACGTTTTACCTGTGCATGTTTGAAATAAATACGTGTACACATTCCATTACGTAGATATATGAACGCTCATTTCTCACACACATAAATGTACACAATGTAAAAAACAAAAATAATGTTGTAAATTAAATGTCTTGTCTGAAATATGGAAACGTAACTGCTACAGAGAACACGAATTCAAACTTAGAGCCTCATTGCTTCTGGTGTTTAGCACATTCCACGAAAAAGCCAAACGGATGTCACAGACTGTGACACAGTGAGCCAGCAACAGCATGGTGGGAGAGTGAATGGGGAGGGGGGGGGAGGGGAAGGAAGAGGGAGGTGGGCAGGGAGAAAAAAAGGCGAGTGGGGAGGAGGTGGAACTTGTTTCCCTACTATGTTTTTTCCAGGGGTCCATTTGGCCCCGTGGATAAGCCATTGTTCACTTTATCAATGGACTCTGGGTTCAAACCTGATTCCAGGCAGCCAAGCAAGGGGAGGATTTCTTTAGGACTTTTTTTTTCTCGGATTCAGTATCTGGGAAGAACCGGTTCCCCTCCAAATTCCTGGGATTTTAAACCGATGCCTTTGTAAGATGCTTACGTTTAAAACGAATTTTGCATGTTGATTAAATGCCGTTATATTCTGTTCTTCGTAGTAAAGTAAAACAACATTATGACATTGGGGTTCATATCACATACGCAGGCATGGACGCATGCATGCACGCACGCACCCACGCGTTCATGGCTGTGCTATGTTTAAGCACTTCTGCTGAGTGGCAACTTATATTACTGTCACATGCGCAAAATTCTCACTATAGTGAATTTACAGGAGGAGAAGAAGAAGAGGAAGAAGAGGAGAAGGAGGAGGACGACGACGATGACGACAACAAAAACAACAACAACAGTATCAAGAAGAAGAAGAAGAAGAAGAAGAAGAAGAAGAAGAGAAGAAGAAGAGAAGAAGAAGAACCACAACAACAACAATCAGAAAAAGAATCAATACCAACAACAACCACAATAACACAAGGAGCATCAACAACAATAACTACACAAACAATAACAAGAAACGAACAGAAGAAAAAAAAAAGAAAAAAAAAGAAAAACGTGGCGATTACCGAAATGGCAACCCATTCACGATTCAAGCGATTCATATTGCATTTGTTCCTTCTTTAAGTCTGTTCTGAACTTTTCTTCCTTGCGCCGCCGAGTAATACTTTGGTCTGATAAGTTGCATTATTCAGAGTCGCCAGTCCCAACAATGCTTCAGCTACCTTACACACATCAGTATTTGATTTGAGGGCAATTCGATTTATGAGCTTTGGTGTGAAAATGCCGTCTGGAATGATGTATGTCTATGGATCACGGCAGAGCCAGACATAATAGCAGTGGTGTGCAGAAAGGAGACCAGGGCGATTGAGGATATCGGTGAGTGATGTTACTGGTAACCGGAAAAAAAAAGGACAACTTTGTTCATCCCGAGCTCTTTCTGTCTAGTTAAGAAATCTTATGGAATATCAACATCCACATGTACGCACGTATACACGCCGACATGTACACATACGCGCGCGCGCTCACACACACACACACACACACACACACACACACACACACACACACACACACACACACACACACACACACACTCACGCACGCACGCACGCACACACGCACGCACGCACGCACGCACGCACACACGCACGCACGCACGCGCACACACACACACATACGCAGGCGCGCGCGCGCGTACGGGCGCGCTCGCGCACTCACACACACAAGCAAGTACGTACTAGTGTGTGTGTGTGTGTGTGTGTGTGTGTGTGTGTGTGTGTGTGTGTGTGTGTGTGTTGTGTGTGTGTGTGTGTGTTGTTCCATTGCCTAGAGAGATATTTTTATTGGAAATTTCAAACAATAAAAGCATGTTATTTTTCAAGTCGCGACGGCTCCATGGAACACTTCCATGCAATTCGAAGTAAAGGTCATATAACAGTAGAGACGAGGTCATTCATGGTAATTCGATCGCAAAGTGATTAGAATGAGTGCGACCAAGAGGAAATTGAGTAGACGGTTAATTCAAGTGCCATGAAGAATTCATTTCCTCACGTGTATGCATGCCGTTGGTGTCGTTGGTGTCTGGGTGCGTTCTTGTGTTCAATTTTGAAATTAATCTGGAGAGAGAGAGAGGGGGGGGGAAGAGAGAGAGAGAGAGAGAGAGAGAGAGAGATGAGAGAGAGAGAGAGGAGGAGAGACAGACAGACAGACAGACAGCAGACAGACAGACAGACAGACAGTGAGAGACTGGGGAGAGGAAGTT
>CM031613.1:75700129-75710129 GCA_018398815.1 Conus ventricosus | reverse complement strand
TCCTTCTGCAGATTTGGTGCTGGTACTTTCACCCCATTTTCGGCATTGTGTGTTCTATTTTGATTCTTCTACCCTTTTACAATTACTTGCTTTTTTTTTTTTTTTTTGCTCTTGAAGGCACGATCAGTCTTTCTTCCCGCTTTCTTTCAGATTCTGAGGATTAGGAATTAAGCAGAATGCCTGACATTGTCAGCTAGTCATAGCACTATATGTCTCAAAGGTGTTAGTACTTTGGCTATAATGCTATGACTTAGTGTATGTAACTATATGACCATAGTCCGGTGCGTTATTTTCCTTTTCATTTCTTTGTTCTTGCTGTTAAAGGATTTTCTTTTCCGCATAGTGTCAAGCCCCCCCCCCCCCCCCCCCCCCCCCCCCCTAAAAAAAAAAAAAAAAAAAAAACAACAAACAAAAAAACCGCCCTGGATTCCTAAAAAACATGAAACGCAAATGAATCATGTACAATTTTCCTCGCAAAAGTTAACCTCTATGGGTTCAGGCGTTGTTGTTGTTGGGAAGATAAGAAAATGATGACCTCAGAGGACGACAGAAGGAAAAAACGTTTATTCTAAGAAGATTGGCGATTCTGCTCAAAAGCTAGCAACATGAGCGAATGGCTTTAAAAAGGAAAAAAAAAGATCTTGGTGTCAACATGTCACTCTACTTAATAATACTATGTGTGTAGGCCTTCTATTAGTCAGACATCAGGGAAGAAACTCACTCCACCTCAGCTTGTCACGTCCACCCCCCCGCAATCACCCACCCCCATACAGACAGCAATAGGAGGAAGCGAGCGAGAGGTGGTCGGGATGAAAGGGAAGGCATGCTGATGCTACGTGGTTATTGATTCTCTTCTCTTCTTCCTGGTCCACGTCCCTTTCCCTTTTTCCCATGGTCTCTTCTTCCTTCCCTCCCCTGTCCCCATGAGGGGTCACCTTCTCACATAGAGATGTCACAGAGTTCATTGAAATGGTTAACATTGTTTTGTAGATTTATGGGTGGGTTTTT
This sequence comes from Conus ventricosus, assembly GCA_018398815.1. Classification (NCBI taxonomy): domain Eukaryota; kingdom Metazoa; phylum Mollusca; class Gastropoda; order Neogastropoda; family Conidae; genus Conus; species Conus ventricosus. The sequence continues at coordinate 75,709,121 of CM031613.1, read as the reverse complement.
TTTCTCCGATGAACGCTCCAGATCTAAAGTGCCAAAAATTGCCCGCTCTCAGTTGTACCACATGTTACATACACGGTCTTTTGTGTGATAATTTAATTTGCATGTGTGCACATGCCACTATGAAAAAAAATGCATACACGGCCAATCTCTGGTGCATAAAGATGCAAAAAACGCGCGCACACATGCAGCACTCACGTACACACACACACACACACACACACACACACACACACACACTACACACACACCCCACACACACCCCACACACACACCACTTGTATATATATATATATATATATATATATATATTTATATATATATTATATATATATATATATTGAGGGTGCTGTTGGATTCTTTTTGAACCCTTGGTGGTGAGAACACCACAGAATTATGGATGTGGTGTGTCTTATTTGACACCAAGAGCACACACACATAATCAGCCGTGTTCTCCCTGATGGGGTCCGATCCAGCGGACGAAAGGCCTAGGAGCAGGCAATACAAATAAATGTGCCTTCGAGAGGGATTACCATGGTTCCCTCAGGTAGCTCGTGAAGGGCTTCTCATGTTTATAATATACCCCCCCCCCCCCCCCCCATTTTTTTCATCTTGATTTTTTTTTTAAAGTTCAAATCTTTGTCAAGTCATTACTATAACGACTGAAGAATTGTTAGCTGCACTTGTTTTACCCCACTATTTTAATTGTTCAGCATTGTATTGTTTGGTCATCAGTGGGAGATTGCATCTCTTAGGAGATCCAAGTAAAGGTTGTTCTGTGCAATTCTTAGCCATTCACAATGCTTGGGGTTATTGAACAGCAAAAGCTGACCACTCAGACTGTTCCATATCTTTTGATTCCTTTGCATCCTTGAATGGATCCTTAGGCATAGGCTCAAAGATTGTCCCTACATTTTATACTGTTTGAATAATGCTTTTAGTTTTTCAGCGACTTTTTTTCCTCTCCACACTTTTGTTTTGTTCCATTTTACTACCCTTCACTGGCTGTTTTGAGGGTGCTGTTGGATTCTCTTTTGAACCCTTGGGTGGTGAGAACACCACAGAATTATGGACTGTGGTGTGTCTTATTTGACACCAAGAGCACACACATAATCCCGCGTATCTCCTGATGAGTCGATTCAGCGGACGAAAGGCCTAGGAGCAGTCAATACAAATAAATGTGCCTTCGAGAGGGATTACGATGGTTCCCTCAGGTAGCTAGTGAAGGGCTTCTCATGTTCATAATATACCCCCCCCCCCCCCCTATGTTTTTCATCTTGAATTTTTTTTTTAAATTTCAAATCTTTGTCAAGTCATTACTATAACGACTGAAGAATTGTTAGCCTGCATTTGTTTTCCCCACTACTTAATTGTTCAGCATTATATATTTATATATATTATATATATATATATATATATATATATATTATTATATATATATTAGTGTGGTTAAAATACCCAAATGATTTTGATTGTGCTCGACCCCTTGGGGAGCAACATTTGTTATAATAGGTTTTTTTAAAAATAGAATCTACAAATTTGTTTCGAGCGCGTTGCGCTGTCATCAGGATGGTTTTTGGTTTGCCCACCGCCGATGTTATATAGCGTGTGGCTCCCGTTTGCGGTTGTTTGCACGTGCGGGTTGGCTGCACGTGTTTTGGGGGGGCTTTCAGGTTTTTGTTTTGGGTGTATTCACTTACAACGATTTCCATTTATCCCTGCAGTTGTTTACTATTTCTGTTTTGGTGTTTAAAGTTGCTAAGTTGCTATACTTACACGTGAACAAAGTCAAACTCACTCAACGACATAATGCATGTAACATCCATACAAACATGCGCTTGTTGTGTGTATGTAGGCATGTGTGTGAGAGAACAGCATTTTACCCCAAATTTTTAACTCACTTGCTTCACCACCAAGTTTTTGGGCGAAAGTGGCCTAAAAGCCGCCTTTTCCTGTGGCGGAAGAGAGAGAGAGAGAGGGGAGAGAGAGAGAGAGAGAGAGAGAGAATCACCCGGCAACCCTGACAAAGCCCGTTAAGGTCAAGTTGCCCTCAGAACAGACAGACAGACGAGAAAAGAGAGACAGAGAGAGAGACAGACAGACAGAGAGAGCGGCAGACACACACCACACACACCACACACACACACACACACCACACACACACACACACACACAACACACACCCACACACACACACACACACACCCAAAGGGCCCCCCCCCCCCCCCCCCCACCCCCCCCCCCCAAAAAAAAAAAAAAAAAAAACAAAAAACCCAACCCCAAAAAAAACCCCCCGGGTTTCCAAAAAAAACAGAAAGGGCAAATGAATCATGTCCCAATTTTCCTCGCAAAAGTTAACCTCTATGGGTTCAGGCGTTGTTTTGTTGTGGGAAGAAAAAGAAAAATGCCCCCAGAGGACGACAAAAGGGAAAAAAAACTTTTATTTAAGAAGTTTGGCCCGTTTTTTGCTAAAAAGCGCAACATGACCCGAATGGTTTAAAAAAAGGGGAAAAAAAAAAACGTTTTTGGGTCAAAATGTCCCTTTTCTATTTAATAAAATGTGTGTGGGCCCTTCTGTTAGTCAGACATCAGGGAAGGGAAACTCACTCCCCCTCAGTTTTTTTTTTTTATCCCCCGGCCCAAGCCCCCCGAAATTTCCCCCACCCCCTTCGACAGAAATTAGGGGAAGCGAGCCGAGAGGTGTTTGGGGAGATAAAAGGGGAAAGGGCATGCTGATGCTACGTGGTTATTGATTCCTTCTTTTTTCCGGGTCCACGTCCCCTTCCTTTCCCTTGGTTTTTGCTTCCCTTCCCCCCCCTGTCCCCTTGGGGGGTCCCTTTTCTCAATAAGATGTCAAAAGAGTTCATTGAAATGGTTAACACGGTTTTTTTGATTTATGGGGGTTTTTTTTTTTCCGATGAAACGCTCCAGTTCAAAGTCCCAAAAAATTTTCCCGCTCTCAGTTGTACCACAGGTTAAAATACAGGGTCATTTGGGTGAAAATTTTAATGCATGTGTGCACATGCCAAAAAGGGAAAAAAAATTTGCTACACGGCCAATCCGGGTTTGCATAAGATGCCCCAAACCGCCGCAAAACTGCAGCACTCACGTACACACCACAAAACACACAAAAACACACACAAAACCACCCCCCAAAACTCAAAAACACACATTTGTATATATATATTATAAATATTAAAATTTATTTATATATATATATTATATTTTTAAATATAATTTTTTATATATATTATATAAAATTTTTTAAAATTTTTATATATTTGGGGGTTTCTTTTGGGATTCTTTTGGGAACCCCCTTGGGTGGTGAAAAACACCCCCAGTTTTAATGGCTGGGGTGGTCTCTTTTTAAACCCCAAAGAGCACAAACACTAATCAGCCGTGTTTTTCCCTGATGAGCCCGATCCAGGGGGCCCGAAAGGCCCTAGGACACCCAATACAAATAAATGGGGCCTTTCCCGAGGGGTTTTTTCCCAGGGTTTTCCCCGGGTACTCGTGGGGGGGTTTCTCAGGGTTTATAATAACCCCCCCCCCCCCCCCCCCCCAAAATTTTTTTCTTTTTTGTTTTTTTTTTTAAAGTGAAAATTTTTTGCCCAAGTCATTACAATAACAAATGAAGTTTTGTTACCTGCACTTTTTTTCCCAAAAATTCTAATTTTTCGCTTTGTATTGTTTGGTAAATTTGGGGGGGAGATTGCATTCTTTGGGAGATCCAGAAAAGGTTGGGTTTGTGCAATTTTTTAGCCATTCAAAATTCCCTTGGGGTTTTTGAAACCGCAAGCTGACCACTCGACTGTTCCATATCTTTTGTTCCCCTTTGCTCCTTGAGGGAAACCCTTGGGCAAGGCCTCAAAGATTGCCCCAAATTTTTTATACTTTTTTTAAATTTTGCTTTTAGTTTTTAAAGCGATTTTTTTTCCTTTCCCACCCCTTTTGGGTTTTTTCCCTTTTTAAATCCCCTTTCCCTGGCTTTTTTGGGGTGCTGTTGGTCTTTTTTAAACCCTTGGTGGTGGAACACCCGAATTAGGGAAATTGTGGTTGTCTCTTTTTGGGAAAACCAAGACACACAAAAAATTTTCCCCCCGTTTTTTTCCCTGTTTGGTCCAAATTCAGCGGACGAAAGGCCTGGGAGAAAGGCTTTAAAAATAATTTCCTTCGAGAGGGTTTACATGGTTCCCTCGGGTTTGCAAAAGTAAAGGGCTTTCAGGGTTCTAAATTCCCCCCCCCCCCCTATTTTTTTTTCCTTAAATTTTTTTTTTTAAATTTTCAAATCTTTGTCAAGTCTTTACATAACGCTAAAGAATTGTTACCTTTCATTTTTTTCCCCCCCAAAACTTTTTTAATTTTTCCCCTTTAATATATATATATATTTATATATATTTTATTTTTATATATATTATTTTTTTAAAATATAAATATATTTTAGTGGGGTTAAAATCCCCCAAAATGTTTTTGGATTGTCCCTTCGCCCCCTTTGGGGGAGAAAACTTTTTTAAAATTTTTTTTTTTAAAAATAAAAATCTACAAATTTGTTTCGAGCGCGTTGCGCTTCATCAGAGGGTTTTTTGGTTTTCCCACCGCCGTTTGTTATATAGCTTTGTGGGCCCCCTTTTGGGGGGGTTGGGTTTCCGTGGGGGTTTTGGCTCCGTTTTTTTGGGGGGGGCTTTCTTTTTTTTTGTTTTGGGTGTATTCACTTACAACGTTTTCCATTTATGCCTGCAGTTTTTAAACTTTTTCTTTTTTGGGTTTTTAAATTTTGCTAATTTTGCTTAATTTACACGTGAACAAAGTCAAACTCCCCCAAAACGACAATGCATGTACACATCCTTTAAAAAATTTTCCCCTTTTTGGGTGTGTATTTTGCATGTGTGTGTGTTTGTGTGTTTGTGTGTGTTGTGCTTCCCGGTGGTGGTATGTGGTGCATGCGTTGTATGTGTTGGGGTGCGCGGGGCGTGAAAATGTCTTTGCGTGGGGTGCGTTTGTTTTTGGGTCTGCGTCGCTGTTGTTGTGTGTGTGTGGGGTGTGTTGGGGTGGGTTTGTTGTGTGGGTGTTGTGTTGTGGGGAACATTAAAAAGTGTGGCAAATTCTATATTTTTAAGTCATTTTTAAAAAATTTAACTATCATCCTTTCTGAAATTTGTAAAAACCACAATTGCCCCAAAATTTTGCACAGGGGCCCCCAAAAACTCAGTTGTTAGAGCCCCGGACTCGTAATCTTGGTGATCCTGGGGTTGGGGGCGAACCTCCGCCGGGGCTTTTCGGTCCCGGGGGGTTTTTTTCCCTGGGTTTAACATTGGTTTTGACCCTTTTTCCAAAATTCCAGCCCTTCAAATTGAACTGTATAAACCGAGGGTCCGTGTTGAACGCACGCATAACATCTTGCACCCACGTAAAATCCCATCCCCAAACCCTTTGGGGAAAGGTAGGCCAGTTTGGCCGTTGGTATGGATGCACCCTGCGGGGAAAAATGGAAAAAATTAAAGGGAAGAAAAAAAAATTTGAGGGGGACCCGATATTGAGCGATACTAAACCTGGATGACCCCGGGAAACGGGCTGAATTTAAGCGCCCGGCTGGGGCTCTTCACGGCTTTACCCAGGTAGGCACCCCTTTGTAAACGATTGTTGATTGAAAGCGTTAGAGCTTGGGGCTCTCGCCCAGAATAGGCGTTTATAAGTATTCTTTTTTAAATTAAATTTTTATTATTACAATGCAAACAGATTACGAAATTTAAAAAGTCCCGCAGGGAAAATGGAAAAAAATGTTTATGATTATCTTTTTTCCAAGGGGAAAGATAACAAACACATGCTTTTTTTTTCCCCCGGCCCTTTCCCCGTTTTAAGGGGCCCAAAATTTTGACCCAGCACTAAGACTTACAAAAATTTTAACAAAACACATATCTTCAAAACATTAAAAAGTTCCTCCCTTAACATTTAAGGGGCTAAAGGAAATTTATAAAAGGGAAAAAAAAAAAAGGGTTTTAAAAAAAAAAAAAGAATTTAAAGAAATTATTACAAAGAAAAAAAAGAAAACCGCACACACGTTTTGGAATAAGCGATCCCCCTATCGAAGGGTTAATTAGAGAGAGGGGAGAGAGAGAGAGGAAAAGAGAGAGAGAGAGAGAGGGGAGAGAGAGAGAGAAGAAAACAGGGGCTGACAACAACAGAAGACAAAAGCAGACGAAGACAGAAGGCAGAAGACAGACAACAGAGACAGAAGGAAAAGAGAGAGTTTAAATTACATTCCTTTGGTTTAAAAAAAAAATTAAAAAATGCAACCCAAAATGCTTAAAGGTGTTAATTAGACAAACCAAATTCATCAAAAAAAAATTTAAATTTTTTACTTTCTTTTTCAATTTAATTTAAAGTGGTTCAAGGAAAAAAGAGAACGAAAGGTACGACAACAGTTATCGTAAGCCCGCAAAGTTAAATAGCATCAATAATCAAAACACTTTTTTTTATTTATGTGTGTGCTTTCGCGTGTTTCGTGTGAATTGGGCCCCTGTTTCATGCGCGTGTGCATGCGCGGTGCATGTGCGCGCGCGCGCGCGCGCGGGTTTTTTGTGTGTTGTTTGTGTGGGGTGTGTGTGTGGGTGTGTGGTGTGCGTGTGCGTGTGTGTGGTGTGTGTGTTTTGGGGAGAGAGAGAGGGGGAGAGAAGGGGGAGCGGAGAGAGGGGAGAGAGAGAGAGAAAAGGAGAAGAGAGAGAGATGCCATTATTATCTACCTTCCCCCCCTTTTTTTTTTTTTTTTTTGGGTTTTTTTCTTTGGGGCCCTTTATACACTAACCAAAAAACCCTAATTATTTTTTAAGTGCAAAAACCATCTTTTTGCAGCCCCTTTTTAAGGAAGGGGGAGAGAGAGGGGGAGGAAAAGAGAGAAAAGAGAGAGAGAGAAGGGGGAGAGAGGGGGAGAGAGGGGGGAGAAGAGTGGAGGGGGAAAGGGAGGGGAGGGGGTTTTTTTTTTCCATTTTTTTATCCAAAATATCACATGTAACATTTCATGAAAAATTAAAAAAAGAGCAATTCGCAATAAGATCAAAATTTAAACTGAAAAACAAAATTTTTTACCTTGCACCTTCGTTACGTGCTTCAAGTAATCAAAAATATTAAACAACAAATCAAATTTGTGCATGCACCAAAAACCAAGCGACCCCAACATCAATTAAACTTTATATAAATTTCAATTTTTTAATTTAAAAACCCTATTTAAACCCTATCCTCATTTTTTATTACTGGTTTTTAAAAAAAATCAGTGGAAAAGGAAACCCCCGTAAATTTAGTTTTAAAATTTTTGCAAAAAAGAAGATGTCCCGGGGTTTTTCAATTTTTTCCCCAATAGCAATGGTCTCTGTGAATGGGTTTAATTTGTTTTTTTTTTCCCGATGGTTTTTTTTAATTTTGAGTAAAATGGGAAAAAGTTGTGGAAGTGAAAAATTTTAAACCCCACAAACCCGAGTAAGATTTAAACTTGATTTAAAAAAGATCTATTCCCGGTGGGGAATCGGAATTTTGGGTTTAATCCCTTGAGTTTATGCTAAATTTTGAGCGAAGAGTTTTTTTGTGCTAAAACCCCAAGGGAATTTTTTTGCTTTTGCCCAAAAATTTTTTGACAGCAAACATTTCTTTTTGCTGAAAAGCCCCCGTTTAGTACAAAAACCCCCCTTTAAATAAGGGCTAGAAAGATTTTAATTGAAATGCTTTAAGCGCTCTTTTGTAGGGCTCTCGTTAAAAGGTTTCATGTCACTAACACTGGGAGAAAAACAAAAGTGTTTTTAAAAAATAATTGATTGAAGAGAGAACGTGGGGTGTTGAAAAAATTTCCTGGATGAAGGTTTTGAAAAGCTTAAAAATTTCCAGCCCCGATCTGTTTTGTTTTTGAATATTATTTTTCTAAACTGGGGAAGGTGAAAGAACCCCCGAAAGATTTATTATCAACATTACGCCTTGAAATCGATGGCTTTTTCCCCCACTTTTATTTCTTTATTTATTAAAAAAAACAATGGGGCTTTTGGGGCAATGTTTTGTCTTACCTGCTTTGTTGTTATCACTATTAAATTTTGTTTTTTTTTGGATTCAGTGGGCATTTTGATTTAGTTGCCCAAATTTCTTTTAAAAAATCTGCATTCTTTTGGGAATGAAGTTTTAAAACAGCTTCAAAGCTGGAAACTACTTGTTTTGGACAGTGGGCCATCACAAAAAAGGTTTACTTTAATCCCTCAATAAAAAGAGGGAGGGTTTTTTTATATAAACTGAGAAAAAGCAAAGGACCAACCCCAGAAACCCTTTGGGGGACACCATGTTGGATGGGGGCTTCTTTGGTTTAAAAAGTTGGGTTTACACAAACGATTTTTGAGTCTTCTAGGAAAGTTTTTATTAAAAACCCGGGGGGGAAATTTTTTTCCTTTTTATACCAATGATAAAAGGTTCCCCGCATAAAAAATTTTGTGTCGTTTTTTTCCCAAAAGCCCTTTTTCCAAAAACAAAAAACCCGGCGCCCCCCAATATTTTTTTTTATTAAAAAACTGGCCCAGCCATTTTTCTACTGGTTTTTTAAACGCTGTATGGCAAGGAAAAGATTTTTTCCTGAAAAAATATTTTTTTTTTATTTTGTAGGTTTGGGAAAAGTCAAAAGGTGAAAAGATGTTTTTTTATGTGTTTTCCCAAGGGGTTGGACGAACTGGCAAAATTTGAATTTTTTCCCGTTGTTCGATGGCTCAGATTCGTCTCCATATTTTGTTGGGGTTTTCTTTTGCCCAAATTTTAAAATGAGCGGGGGGTGACATTTACAATTGGGATACTTTTGGTTTAGGAAGAAATTTCACAATAAAAAGGTGCTGTTTGTTTTAGTTTTTTCCCCCTTTAATTTCCCCTCAAGTCCACGGGGGTTCCCCTTTGCTTTAATTGTAGCAGAGAAAAACGAGTTCAAACACAGGGGCCCCAATGCTTTTGGTTGGGAGCACCTTCGTGTGAAGCCCCAAAA
>CM031613.1:75690129-75695129 GCA_018398815.1 Conus ventricosus | reverse complement strand
CGGGCTGGAAAGAATGGGAAGTAGATCAGCTTTCAAATGACATCGTCGAACTAAAACACTACTATGTTATCTTTTGCTTGGCTTTAATTTGCCCCCACCTACTTCCACTATACAGCGGAAGATCAAACCAAATGTAATGACATCGCAAAAATGGTCAATTCTTCATCATCAAGAAAAGCGGAATGTAGATGGCAAGGGCGCTGCAACCATTTCCAGCATCTGGCAAATCGATATGAATCATCACTGCCAGAAACCTACATTTTGAGAACGGCAGGCTTCTGCTCTCTGAAAACAAAAACTTGTCAGAAATACTTTCAAAAACGAGGTGATTGAGGGCGGAAAATGATGTGAATTTTTAAAAGGAAGGGTATTAGTTCTGCCAGACGATACAGATTACAGGACAAAACACAATGCAATTTGACCTTTCGGGCCTTCTTCAGGCAAAAACAAACAACATTTAGGACGATCAAAACAAAGAACGAGCAGCGACTTATCTTCTCCTATTCGGCGCAACCCTCGGTTTTTATATAACAGCCATTTTGCGCCGAAAATGAGAAGATAAGTGGTTTCTCGTTCTTCGTTTTCACTGTCCTAAATGTTGTTTGTTTTTGCCTGAAGAAGGCCCGAGAGGTCGAAATGCGTTGTGTTTGGTCCTGTAATCTGTTTGTCTGTATCGTCTGGCGAAACTACTGCCCTTCCTTTTCAAAATTGTCAGAAATAAGTTTGACATTTCAGTCCCAAAATCCGATTCTTGAATCAAATAGTGAACCGTTTTAAGAGAAGAAAGGGACATTCGTCTTCTATTTTGCTTTGATGAAATTCAGAGATTCGCTGCACTAACACATGATGCCTCTAGCTAAAACTATATCACACGGTAGACTGCTGTGTAATACTCAGGAATACAATGAATGGATGATACAGCAAATAGGTCAACTGTCTTGGCTGACGTTGTTCATGAAGATCCCATGTAGATCTGTGTAATGTAACTAATTATGGTGAAAACACTTTAAACGGAAGATTGATTCATTCCAAGGAAGAGATACTATTTTAATGTGATAAATTTGCATTACATCATGCATTATTAGGAAAGCTATTATCATCTTAGTTTCTTGATATCAGTAGATTTGAAAACGGCATTTGATTCAGTGGAGTAGGAATCTATAGATTAAGCTTTCACTACCTTTAGGGTAGGAGAATACTTACATAAGTGGATATCCACTTTTTGTGAAACTATAGAATTCTGTGTGGTGGTTATGTCACAAAGCTTTAACATTCAAATGAGGTGTCATCACCTGTTTAAATGTTAATAAAGGCCGAACAGTGAGTCCAAATTCCTGCATCTTGAGCACAGCTTTGACGTGACTGAGATGACTGAACCAACTGCCTCTCCCAATCAGAACATCATCAAAGAAGGTCAGACCATTGAATCGTTCCAAAACCAACAAACGCATCATCCTAGCAAATGTTGCCGATGGAGAGACCAGCCCGAAAGCATGCGGGTCCATTGGTGCAGCCCCAAAGGAGTTTTATGTTCGTGTTAAACAATTTTGCATGTATGATTAGTGGAGAAAAGAGTATCAAATGCATAACTACATTAATGCATTGTTTTTCAAATCATCCGTTTTACTTATGACACCATATTGTACTACTTTGAGATAGAGAACTGTAAGAAAAATTGTATTGTAAGATTGATTGGATTTGAAGATGTTCAGAATGAAAGATTTAATGTTAACAAGACGTTGTATGCTAATCAGGAAGCATGAAAATATCAAAACACCAGAAAAAAAGATGGTGCGGAACCCCTCATATCAAATATGAAATCTCAGGTGTTTGGTTCATGGATGATTTGTCAGATATAGCTAAATTATAGAAAGAGGACAAAGTAAGGGAAGTAAACAGCTTATTTAAGTTTCGTTCGAAATGTGCACATCTGCACATTACACTCTGAAATGTGCTCCTTCACAACTTACGTACGTAGCGAATCAACAGCTGATAACATCCATTTATGTTTCCGAAAAAAAAAGCATCTCAAAGAATATTGATTAAAAATAAACAATGAAAAATGTATAACAAGTATGCTACTGCAATCAGTTTGTTTCTTTTTCATGTAGCAACATGTTCTCTGCCGAATCTAAGGAAAAGTCCAACAGTTTTGTAGACTGGGAAATGACAGATGAGCCTGTTCCAATTGTTTTGGCTAGCCCGGTTATTCTTGTCATATTGAGGACTCTATTCGTCCTGGTCAGAATCAGAATCTCCCTATCCGTCGTCCTTCACTATAAATGAGCAGCTTGGTCGTCTCCCCCCCCCCCCCCCCCCCCCCCCCCCCCCCCCCCGCCCCCCACAGATCATTGCTTGCTTACTCATTCGGTTGCTTGGTCACTTGGTCACCTGGGCTAGCGGGCAATCTGCTGAGCTGCGCACATTTAGTGCATGTTTGACTGGCTGTTTGGTAGATGGTTGACTGATCATTTCACTGATGAAGAGGCCTTTAGATGGTACATCCGTTTCCGTCTTTTATTGAGCTGGGTTCTTATTTGATTTGCTTGTTATCTGGCGGAACAGATAACTGGTCAGGCACGATCTCCCTTGACTCTTTACCTCCTCCTCCTCCCCCCCCCCTCTCTCTCTCTCTCTCTCTTCTCTCTCTCTCTCTCTCTCTCTCTCTTCTCTCTCTCTCTCTCTCTCTCTCTCTCTCTCTCTCTCTCTCTCTCTCTCTCTCTCCTCTCTCTCTGCGTTAGCTGGCAGAAATTGTCCTAGCTCTTTGTAAAGAAGAAAATAAAAAGGGATCTCTACGGAAATGTTACGCCGGTTTCAAAGTATTTACAAATCGGTTCAGTGGTGTGTGCGTCGGGAAAATGAAGTTTCCGAGCTTTTTGAGCGTCCATTAGGAGTTAAAGAGGACTGTATGTTGCCTCCCTTGTTTCTCCCTGCTGATCCCTAAGTGAGGGTGGCGAACACGTTTCGCCGCATGGAACAGACAAAACCCGGTTTCTAACTGTTGTTATTTGCTGACAGCCTGTGGTGGATCTCGTCAACTGATACAGGGCTTCAAAACCAGACATGTAATCCTGGAAAGGCTTCAACTTCTGTAGGAATCTTAAAACGTACTTAAGCACGACCAAGGTTTGGGTTTTAGAGAGGGATGGGGGTATGGTGAACGGCAGGGGGGGGGGGGGGGGGGGGGCGCATTTCACAAAGTCAGATGAATGGTTCTATTATATTACGATAAATGGATTGAAATAGTTGACAGTTATTCACAGTTTAGGTTCACATTGACCAAAAATGTCACAAGCCATTCCACTGGAGAAATTTTCAGGACGAGCTGATGGCCATTGTGCAGAGATCGTGTGAGAACAATGTGAACTCTGGACAGTGTTTATTGAAAGATCGTTGAATGCTCACATGAGGTAAAGATTGCCTGTATGTGGCAGAAAACGTATTTCCATGATATCAAAGTACTTTATTTGCTCGCATGCAACCGTTTCTTCAATCGAGTTTTTTTTTTTTATGTTTCTCCGAATATCCCTAGCCCAAAGATGCACGGGGGGGGGGGGGGGGGGGGGGGGGGGGGGGGGAAGTTGGAGTGCGTACGCTATGCATCACAGAATGACAGTCCAAGAAAACTATGCGATACTAGTTTAGGTTCCAAAAGCTGCTGCATATCAGGCTGCAAAAGCTGGCGTCCGAAACGGACAAAGCACTTTCACGACCTAGAAAGATTCTTAGTGTACAGATGCATTCGAAGGAAACCATCAAACACTGTCTTCATGCATTTGGAATTCTCTTTGTTTGGTTAAATGGCAGAGCGGATCATAACAATCTGTTTTCACGTAAACTGAAAGAACGCATGCCTGGTTGTTTTTTTTGCAGGACTAGAATTATTATTCACAGAGATAGTCTCTCTACTTCCCATTGGATTAAATCGTTAGTGCAGCCTGAAAATTATCTGTTAGGTATAATTATTTCCAGATTTCAATTTTTTTTTTACATAGTCTGGCTTGGAATGGGTGTGGTCTTAATTTATACACATTTAAGTCTGACTTTAAATCGGTTCTGCAATTACACTAAGGACAAAACTGCATATGGTTTCTTAATCGTTTTTTCTAACCGGGATTTAGGAGTACATTTGGTCTAATGCAAAACCAAAATGCATATCAACCACTGTTTTTTTGTGTGTTTTTTTTAAATGCAAGAGCTGAAGAACAGATATAACTCATAATATACCCATGTTTATTTTCTAAGTATTGACAGAATTAGAAGAAAACTAACAAGATCACAAAATATTGGCAATGTTATTTGAAGAACCAAGAGCATGTTTTTCGCATTTTTTTCATCATTTTTCGCGAGTGCGTGCGTGCGTGCGTGTGTGTGTGTGTGTGGGGGGGGGGGGGGGGGGGGGAAGGGGGGGGGAAGCGTTAAACTGATACTAACACCGGCTCCGAATCCCTGTGGTTATCAAGGTGAGTCGCAGGGCGAGGAAGAGTGCTGTGTTTGTCTGGGTCAGGATCAAACTCTCCTCCCCTCCATCATCACTCACCCTGGACGACTTGTTTACCGCTGTAAGCCAGGATGTGGGCTGCTCGGGTAGTTGATGCCTTTTTCTTTGTCTGCTGGCTACTAGCTGGCTGACTGGTTGGCTGGCTGGTTGGCGGCTGGCTGGTTGGTTGGCTGGCTGACTGCTGGCTGGCTGGTCGTTGGCTAGCTGGCTCCCTGGTTGGTTGGTTAGCTGGCTGGCTGGCTGGTTGGCTGGTTGGCTGGCTGGTCGGTTGACTGGCTAGCTGGCTGGCTGGCTGGCTGGCTGGTCGGTCGGTTGGCTGGTTGGTTGGCTGGCTGGCTGGTTGGCTGGCTGGCTGGTCGGTTGGCTGGCTGGCTGGTCGGTTGGCTGGCGGGCAGGCTGGCTGGCTGGTTGGTTGCTTGGCTGGCTGGCTAGTTCGTTGGCTGGCTGGCTGGTCGGTTGGCTGGCTAGCTGGTCGGTTGGCTGGCTAGCTGGTCGGTTG
>CM031613.1:75667629-75685129 GCA_018398815.1 Conus ventricosus | reverse complement strand
TGTGAGAACCAGAAGGCAAGGGACTGCACTGCACTGCCTTGTGCACAGTGTACAGAGAAGAGTGTAATACTGGAAGGGAAAAGAGGGCAGACATCAAGGTCACATCCAACAGCGAATGAAAAAGGGAAAGCTATCGAAGCCGATGATGGGACGACGGAAAAAGGAAAACCGAAAGGGAGACAATCGGGGGTAGTGAAAATCAAAGGAAAACGACACCATCGGAGCGGGGAAGGGTGGAGGGGGGGGGGTCAACCAAGAAAGAAAAAAAAGAACAGAACATGAACATGTGTAGGGAGGGCGTGAACGAGGATAGGGAGACATGAACGACTGTAGGGAGACACAAAGGAGTGTAGGGAGACATGAAGGACTGTAGGGAGACATGAACACTGTAGGGAGACACGAAGGAGTGTAGGGGAGACATGGAGGACTGTAGGGAGACATGAACGAGTGTAGGGAGACAAAGAACGACTGTAGGGAGACACGAAGGAGTGTAGGGAGACATGAACGCTGTAGGGAGACATGAAGGAGTGTAGGGAGACATGAACGACTGTAGGGGGACACGAAGGAGTGTAGGGAGACATGGGGGACTGTAGGGAGACATGAACGAGTGTAGGGAGACATGAACGACTGTAGGGAGACATGAAGGAGTGTAGGGAGACATGAAGGAGTGTAGGGGAGACATGAAGAGTGTAGGGAGACACGAAGGAAATGTGGGGGGACAGAACGGGGTGGTGGAGACAAAGGAGTGTAGGGAGACTGAGGAGTAGGGAGACTGGGGGAGGGAGACATGAACGACTGTAGGGAGACACGGAAGGAGTGTAGGGAGACATGGAGGATGTAGGGAGACATGAAGGACTGTAGGGAGACATGAACGACTGTAGGGAACACGAAGGAGTGTAGGGGACATGGAGGACTGTAGGGAGACATGAAGGACTGTAGAGAGACATGAACGACTGTAGGGAGACACGAAGGAGTGTAGGGAGACATGAAGGAGTGTAGGGAGACATGAAGACTGTAGGGAGACAGGAACGACTGTAGGGAGACACGAAGGAGGTGTAGGGAGACATGAAGACTGTAGGGATACACGAAGGAGTGTAGGGAGACATGAAGACGGTAGGGAGACACGAAGGACTGTAGGGAGACATGCACGACTGTAGGGAGACACGAAGGAATGTAGGGAGACATGAAGGAGTGTAGGGAGACAATGAACGACTGTAGGGAGACACGAAGGAGTGTAGGGAGACATGAAGGACGGTAGGGAGACACGAAGGACTGTAGGGAGACATGAAGGACGGTAGGGAGACACGAAGGACTGTAGGGAGACATGAAGGAGTGTAGGGAGACATGAAGGACTGTAGGGAGACATGAACGACTGTAGAGAGACATGAACGACTGTAGGAAGACATGAACGACTGTAGGGAGACATGAAGGAGTGTAGGGAGACATGAACGACTGTAGGGAGACATGAACGACTGTAGGGAGACATGAACGACTGTAGGGAGACACGAAGGACTGTAGGGAGACATGAAGGACGGTAGGGAGACACGAAGGACTGTAGGGAGACATGAAGGAGTGTAGGGAGACATGAAGGACTGTAGGGAGACATGAACGACTGTAGAGAGACATGAACGACTGTAGGGAAGACATGAACGACTGTAGGGAGGACATGAAGGAGTTGTAGGGAGACATGAACGACTGTAGGGAGACATGAACGACTGTAGGGAGACATGAACGAACTGTAGGGAGACATGAACGACTGTAGACATGAACGACTGTAGGGAGACATGAACGACAGTAGGGAGACATGAAGACTGGTAGGGGGACATGACGTCTGTAGGGGGACATGAACGTCTGTAGGGAGACATGAACGACTGTAGGGGGACATGAACGACTGTAGGGGGACATGAACGTCTGTAGGGAGACATGAACGACTGTAGGGGGACATAAACGATGTAGGGAGACATGAACGACTGTAGGGGGACATGAAACGACTGTAGGGAGACATGAACGACTGTAGGGGGACATGAACGTCTGTAGGGACACATGAAGGAGTGCAGGGAGACATGAACGTCTGTAGGGAGACATGAACGACTGTAGGGACCACATGAAGGAGTGCAGGGAGACATGAACGACTGTGGGAACGACTGCAGTGTCCCCTCCGGCATGTTGCCTTCCGACGACTCAACACTGACTTCCCTGTAGATTGCCGAAGCCGGAGCGGCAGCGGGACGAGAGCCGGGGTACCGCTGTGGACGGGGAACCGGAATGACGGCACGGACGGAACTGCCATGGGGTGCCACAGAAGATGACTGGGGGGGGGGGGGGGGGGGTAGTGCCAAAGATAGCGACATGGTGGCAGTCGGTGAGTGAAGAGGCACACGAGGAACAGAGAAAGGACAGAAACAACGGGAACTGGAACTGACAGTGATTGGGATGAGTGGGATAAAAGTGGGTCAAGTTGGAGCGAAATGGGTGAGATGCCAATGAAGAGAGAGAGAGAGAGAGAGGGAGAAGGAGAGAGAGAGAGAGAGAGAGAGAGAGGAGAGGAGAGAGAGAGAGAGAGGGAGAGAGAGAGAGAGAGAAGGGAGAGTTTAGACTTCAGACTGAGAAAAGACAGACAGACAGACAGACACAAAGGGGGAGAAGACAGAAGAAGAGATGACAGAAGACAGACAGACAGACAGAGAGGGGGAGGTGACACACAGACACACAGAGAGGGCGGAGGGGTGACAGACACAGACAGACATACAGAGAGGGGGAGGTGACAGACAGACAGACAGAGAGGGGGAGGTGACAGACAGACAGAGAGGGGGGTGACAGACAGACAGACAGACAGACAGACAGACGGGAGGGTGACAGACAGACAGACAGACAGACGAACAAAGGGAGGGTGACAGACAGACAGACAGACGGACAGACAGACAGACGACAGGCAGACAGACAGACAGGTGAACGATAAGAGCTCAGCTGTGCTGACGGCCTCGGGACGAAGTGTTTGAACAGGAAAGGAAAAACCGACACGGTTCGATGAATTATGATTACTGGGTTTCAAAACGCCTTTAGAGGCAAGAAATAGGACCGGACGGAGCAATCAGCCGAATAGTCTGAAAACGAATGGGAGAAACAAGGCTAGAAGACATGATACAACATTCACAGCCGATGGACACAGGCAACGAACATAGATAGATAGATAGATAGAATAGATAGATAGATAGATAGATAGATAGATAGATAGATAGAAGATAGATAGATAGATAGATAGATAGAGAGAGAGAGAGAGAGAGAGAGAGAGAGAGAGAGAGAGATAGATCGATCGATCGATAGATAGATAGATAGATAGATAGATAGAAGATAGATAGATAGATAGATAGATAGAGAGATAGATAGATAGAGAGAGAGAGATAGATAGATAGATAGAGAGATAGATAGATAGATAGATAGATAGAGAGATAGATAGATAGATAGATAATCTGGGCAAAGCTAAACGCAGAATCTTGGCAGGGGTAACAGCATAACGTGGGCTGAGGTTAAAGCATAATTTGTGCAGAAGTATGAACAGGTTTTGTTGTTGTTGTTGTTGTTGTTGTTGTTGTTGTTTTTTTGGGGGGGTCGGGTTTTTTTTGTTGTTGTTGTTTTTACGATAAAGAGGACAATGTGAAGCACACAAAAAATGGAGAGGTGGATTTTGGCTTTAGGAGGAGAAAAAAAAAGAAAGAAAAAAAGGGGGGAAAAGTCACCATCTTAAGTGCTCCATTGATCCGACAACTGATGCCACCAAAAAAAAAAAAAAAAAAAAAAACATTGCGTGAAGAAGGGAACGCCCTGAAATTTGCCAGTAGATCGCGAGCGATGGATCTCCAGAAAGGATCTCTCGCGGGGGGTGGGGGGGTGGGGGGGGGGGGGGGGACGCAGGAAAGTGACGTAATGTACATGCAGATGGGAATTAATTAAACGGAAGTTGAAATTAGCTGTGCACAGTCCAGTTCTATCCCCACTTGGTTTATAGAGAGAAATGGGAAATACAGGGTCTTCCAGAATGATTTGGGACAGAACTGGCAAGGTGAACTGTATCATCATGACTTGAGTGCAAATGACAGAATGTTCAGAAACAGTTGATGTAACACACACAAAAAAAAACTAATACAATAGATTATGTGACAAAATGCACATGGAAATAGAGAACTTTGTATCGAAGACTGTCTCCCTCCCTCCCTCCCCCCCTCCCCCCCCCCCCCCCCCCCCCACCTCCCCCTCATACAGAGAAGAGGCATTCGTGGAATTGAGCATAACGAAAAGAGCGTGATTTAACTGCAATTGGAACGATATAGGCGATGAATTTCATTCCACTTTTTATTTTATTGTTAATTTTTAACTATATTAGTGAACGGGAGAAAAAAGCGAAAGAGAAAGAGAAAGTGAGAGAAAGGGAGAGAGAGGAGAGAGAGAAGAGAGAGAGAGAGGAGAGAGAGAGAGAGAGGAGAGAGGAGAGATGAGAGGAGAGAGAGGAGAGAGAGGAGAGAGTGACAGACAAGCAAACAGGCAAACAGACAGACAGACAGATAAACAGACATAACAGACAGACACAGACAGAGAGACAGAGGGAGAGAGGGAGAGAGAGTGACAGACAGACAGGCAGGCAGGCAGACAGACAGACAGACAGACAGACGACAGACAGACACAGTCAGACGACACAGACAGAGAGAGAGAGAGAGAGAAGAGAGGAGAAGAGAGGAGGAGAGAGAGAGACGAGAGAGAGAGAGAGAGAGAGAGAGAGGGGGGGGGAGGCCAGCCCACAGTTTTCACAATGCGCGTGTCGGGGCCTGTCCGACTGGCACATATTCTCCATCAAAAGTGGATTGGTTTGTTTCTTTTGTTCGTTAGTTTGATTGTTTGTATCTTTTTGTACAGTATTTCCCATCCAAAATGGATTTGTTTGTGTCTTTGGTTCGTTTATGTGATTCTTTGAATCTTTTTATACAATATTTTCCATCAAACGTGGATTTGCTTGTTTCTTTTTGTTCGTTTCTTTGTTGTTGTTTTTTTTTTTTGTACCTTTGTGTACAATATTTCCCATCAAAAAATGGATCGCTTTTTTTGTTTGTTTGTTTATTTCTTTGTTTAATCTTTTTTTTTATAATGTTTTCATTAAAAAATTGATTTGTTTGTTTGTTTGTTTGGTTTTGTTCTTTGTTTCTTTAAATCTTTTCTTGTATCGGTGCACGAACTTACCACCAGCGCCTTTTTTTCAGATCTCGATTTCATTTACATTGAAATGTAAGGCTCACACAAATGACAACACAGCAATTTTTTAAGCGTGGAAAGGAAAGTGGGGTGAGGAATATGGGGAGAAGCGAGAGGAGGGGTGCGGGGGGGGGGGGGGGGGGGGGGGGGGGGGGGGGGTTTGGTTAGGGATTTAGCAAAAATCTCTCCCATGAATAATTATAGCTTTCAAGCCGCACTTCTTGAAGGTGGGGGTGGTGGATTTTGTGTTAGGGTTTGCCAGGGAGTTTTTCACGAGCACCTGTTGATTTCAAACGCACGTTCCAGTTCCTAATAATTCAACCCTCCCCCCCCCCCACCCCCCACCCCTTCCCCACCCTTCCTGTATTTCATCCATGTAAATATTTCCACAAAAATTAATTGGCTTAGCGTTAGGGTCTTGAGTTACGTTTCATCATCATTATCCCCCACGCTCCCGGTGGAACATAGGCCATCGACGACCCTTCGCCATCGCACTCTGTTTCTGGGCTGTTCTGGTCATTCCAGTCCAGTTGGTCCCTTTTTTGCTTCAGTTCCGCCTCAAGTTCCCCCTTTTCCAGCTGTTGCGAGGCAGCCTCCCTTTCTCTTTCCCTGTGGGTTCCAGGTCAGGGGTTGGCGTGTGGGGCTGGATGCTGGCTTCCTGAGGGTGTGTCCGATCCAGCCCCACTTCCTCCGCAGAATCTGCTTGGCCACTGGTCCTGTCCCACACGCTCCCACAGATCTTCCAATTCGGATCTTCGCCTGCCATCGGGTTTTGTAGATGCACCTCAGACAGGTGTTGAAGAATATCTGAATCTTTTGCTGCATCGTTGAGTTACTTTATCAATCGAATATTTCAATGAGCAAAAAAAAATAAAAATAAATAAATAAATAAAAAAAAGAGAAAAAAGTGAAAGGGACACACAGGTCATGCTCAATCGACAGGCTCACGTGTAAAACTGTAAACCGCAAAATCACCCCCAACAACTTTTAGTTGCGCATAAATCAGTAAAAGTAAGTTAAACATAGGAGGGGGGGGGTCAAATGCGCGCGATGTGGTTGCTCGTTCGTCGTTTTCATTGTCATAAATATTGTTTTCGTTTTTGCCTGAAGAAGACCCAAGAGGTCCAAATGCATTGTGTTTTGTCCTGTAATATGTTTGTTTTGTCTGGCGGGACTAATACCCTTTCTTTTAAACGTTGCTTCAATGTCTAGTATTAGCTTACTTTCCTTGGGCGAGGTCTTTTTCTTTTAACTTTCTTTTGCGTACGCAGGCTGATACTCTGTGGACACTGCCTGTAAGACAGGCAGTGGAGTTTTGTGTGTATGACCACTTTTTTTTTATCCCGCCATTAAGGCAGCCATACTCCCCTCTTCGGGGAAGGTGCATGCTAAGTCTAACGTGTCATCCATACCAACGGCCAGACTGGCCTTCTCTTCCGAAAGCTGGTTTATGGGATTTGACGTGTGTGTAAGAAAGTTGTGCGTTTCGTTCACACCACGGAAACCTCGGTTTATAGTCTCATTCGAAGGACTGTATGGGTGAATGGAGTCAGAACCAAAGTTAACTCCGAGAGAAAAATCTCCCTGTTTCCCAAATTTGAACCCGCGACCCCCCGGATCACGAGTCGGCGCTCTAACCCAAATGAGCTCTTCCGACCCCCTAAAAGTCCTGTGTCAAATCTATTTCGTGTAATTCTCCGTTCCTGTCTGCCCTGACCAGGCTCAAAAAGGGGAGGGGGGGGGGGGGGGGGACTGGTTATCACACTGGACACTTACATCACAATCAGCTTTACCATTGTCCGTTCTACCATCAGTTTGGACATAGGTATAGACTTTCTGGGTAATTGGTTAAAAAGAAAAACAGTCTGGAGAGAGAAGAGAAACCATGACGTGCTTTGCTATGGTGGGGTTTTTCCCGTATGTCTTGCTCCCCCAAAGGGCCCAACCCCCATTAACCCTTTTTGGGGGTGGGTGGGTGGGGGTTTTGGGGGTTTTGGGGTTGGGGGGGGGGCCCCGGGCGAAAACGGCCCGGCCGCGTCCCCCGTTTTTGGGGTTTTTTTTTGTGGTTTTTTTTTTTTGTTTTGGGGGGGTTTTTTTTTGGTTAAAATTGTGATTGGGTTTTTTTTGGGGGTGGGTACAAAATATTTCTTTTTAAAAAAAAAATAAAAATTAAAAAAAAGGGAAGAAAAAAAAGGGGAAAAAAAAAAAAGGGGAAAAAAAAAAAAAAGGGAAAGGGGAAAAAGCGAAAAAAAAAAAAGAAAAGAAGAAAAAAAAGGAAAAACCCCAAAAAGGGGAAAGAAGAAGAAAAAAAGACGAAGAAAACGACAGGGCGGAGGGAAAGAGCAGAAGCCCCAATAAAGGTAAATTTAAAAAGGAAAAAAAAAGGGGGGAAGGAAGGGGGGGGAAAAAGAAGGAAGAAAAAGGAGAAAAAATGGAGAAAGGGGAAAGGAAAAGCGGGAAGGGAAATTTTGGGGGAAGAAAAAGGAAAGAAAAAGGGAAAAAGGAGAAAAAAGGGGAAGAAAAAGAGGGGAAGGGGGGGGGGAAAAAGGAAAAAGGAAAAAGGACCCAAGGGGAAGAAACACGGGCCAGGACGCTAAAAGGAGGGGAGAGAGGGAAAGGAAAGGGGAGGGTTTTAGGCAATAAAGGGGAAAAAAGGGGGGGGGCACAACAAGGGAAGAGAAAAAAAGGGGAGAGGGGGGAGAAAAGGAAGGGGGAAGAGAAAAAATTTTTTTGAAGGGGGGGGGAAAGGAGAGGAAACCCAACTATGATTTTTTTCTCGGCCCTTGGGGGCACCGGCTTGGAAAGTGAATTGGTAAGATAGGGTTTAAAAGGGGCAATGCTTTTGGGGTTTGTTTTGGTGTAATCTCGCCGCGCCCTGGGCGGCGCGCAGCGGGAAAAAAGTTGTTTTGAATGTGGGGTGGGGTCGTGTTGTGGGCTTTGTGGGGGTTTGGGGTTTACGTGCGTGCGGGGTTTGGCGTTGCTTTGCGCGTGCGTGTGTGTGTGTTTTGTTTTGTGCGCGGCGGGGGGGGGGTGGTGGGTGGTGTGGGGTGTGGTGTGTGTTGTGTTGGGGTTGTTGTGGGGTGAGGGGTGTTTGGGGGTTTTGTTTTTTCCGTTTTCGGTTTCGGCAAAAAGTTCCTGCTGGGGTTTACGGGGTTGTTGGGAAAAGGTTCCGAGGGGGGGTGGGGGGGTGGGGGGGGGTGGGGGGGGCCGTGGGTTTTTGGGGGGGTTGGGAAGGAGGAAGAACAGGAGGAAAGGGAAACCGCACGGGCACAAAGGGAAACGGGGCCGGCAGGGGCCGGAGTTGAAAAGGAAAACAAGAAAAAAGAAAAGGGGAAGGAAAAAAGACAAAGAGGGGAAAGAGGAGGGGGGAAAGAGAAAAAGGAGAGGGGGGGGGGGGGGGGGGGGGGGGGGGGGGAGGGGGGGGGGGGGGGGGGGGGGTGGGGGGGGGGAGGGGGGGGGGGCGGGGGGGGCAGGGGAGGGGGAGGGGGGAAAAACGGGGGGGAAGAAGGGTAACAGGGGGGTTGGGGGGGGAAGGGGGGGGGGTGGGGGGGGGGGGGGGTGGGGGGGGGGGGGGGGTAGAAGCCCGAGGGGACTCACGGGACAGGGGGGGACTAAAAAAACAGACCCCGGGGGAGATGCAGACAGACAGAAAAAAAGAGGGACAGACAATAAGTTTGACAGAGGGGAAAAAGGGAAAAGGGGAGGAGAAGAGGGGAGAGAGGAGGAGATGAGAGAAAAGGGGAAAGAGAGGAGAGAGAGAGAGAGAGATTTCAAAAAAGAATTTCCGCAATGCACAAATAAACCATTTTCCCAGATCCCCTCCACAAGTTTTTCAAGCTTTCCCCAAACAACAGACCCGGGGAAATGCCCCGCCCAATGCTCTTCAGATGGCAAAAAAAAGAATGAGAAAAATGTCAAAATTCAGACGAAATTTTTAGGTTCTTCTCTTTTCTCTTTTCTCTCTCTCTTTCTCTCTCTCTTCTCTCCCCTTCTCTCTCTCTCTCTCTCTCTCTCTCTGGGTTTATGCTTAAATTTTTGTTCCCCTTCGGTGGGACCCATTTTTTAAAAAATTTCCCGCCTTGTTTTTTTTTTTTGTTTTGGAAAATTAAGTCATTTTAAGTTTAAATGTCAACAAATTCCTTTCCAGTGATTTTTCCCCTTTTACCGAATGGGAGGGGGGGGGGGGATGGGGTGAGGGGTAAATTTGGATTTGTGGGGGTTTTAAATTTATAGATATAGACATTTTTTTAAAGGCCACCCCTAATTTCTCTTTGGAGATAATAAAGTGTTCCCTTGACTTGACTTGACAAATTTTAGAGCAGTGAGTTATATTTATAAGTAAGAAGCGGGAAATATAAAAAACGCGCGTGTTCTTTGGCACAAATTTTCTGGTTCGCAGGTTCTCGATTTGATTTTGATTGACTTAAACTTGACTTGATTTGGATTTGACGGGGATTTGATTTTGACTTGACTTGACTTGTTTGCTTGATTTGGGACTTGCGTGACTTGATTGACTTGACAATTTAGAGCAGCGCAAAAAATTATTCAATAAGTAAGACAGAAGGAAACGCAGGAAACAAACCCCGTCATTTGGGCCCAAAAAAATTCGGGGTTCGTAGCGTTTTGTTGGAGGGACGGAGGGGCCCGGGGACTTGACTTGACTTGATTTTGACTTGCTTGGCTTGGCTTGGCTTGGTTTGGCTTGATTTTTATAGAGAATCAAAAATATTTCAATAAGTAAAAAACCGCCCAAAAAACCAAAAAAACCGCGCGTGTTATTTTGGGCCCACGAAATTTTTGTTCGGGGCGTTCTCGTTTTTGACTTGACTTGACTTGACTTGATTTTGACGTGAGTGATTGGGACTTGACTTGACTTGATTGATTGATTGATTTGACTTGATTTTGACGTGACTTGATTGATTTACTTGCCAATTTTTAGGCAGCGAATTATTTCAAAAAGGTAAGACAGACGGGAAACGGGGGGGAAACAAAGCCCGTCATTTGGGCACAAAATTCTGGTTCGTACCCGTTTTTGGACTTGACTGGACGGGAGGGGATGGACGGGGATGGATGGATTTGGACTGGACGGGAAATGGATTGCCCTTGACTTGACTTGACTTGATTTGACTTGGCTTGACTTGATTGGGCCCTTGAAAATTAAAAGGAGAAGCAAAAATATTTCAAAAATTTAAGACAGCCGGGGAAAACATAAAAAACCGCGCGGTTACTTTCCCCCCAAAATTTTGGTGGCCGCGTTTCTCGACTTGCTTGATTGACTTGATTTGCCCTTGTTGACTTGACTTGACTTGACGGGGATTTAAATTTGGGACTTGATTTGGGACTTGATTGACTTGCCCTTGATTTTACTTGACTTGACTTAAACTTGACTTGACTTGCCCAATTTAGGGGGCAGCGATAAATTTCAAAAGTAAGACAGAAAGGAAAAACGCGGAAAAACGACCCCCTCACTTTGGCAAAAAATTTTTGGGTTGGGTAGCGTTTTGATTTGCCTGGACGGGAAATGGATGGATGGGAGGGGAATGGACTTGGTTTGGATTTGGGCTTGAAAATTTTTTAGAGAAGCAAAAAATTTTTCAATAAGAAAGGCAGACAGGAAACATAAAAAAACCGCGGGGGGTGTTATTCGGCACGACTTTTTTGGGGTTCGCAGCGTTTCGATTGTTTTGGGACTTGTTTGACTTGACTTGCCAGTTTCGAGCAGTGAAATTTTCAATAAGAAAAGGCGGGCGGGAAACCCTCGTTAAAAGGCGCGGGTTACTTTCACGAAATGCTTTTGTGGTGACTTCCATCCCTGGTCAACTCCTTGTTGTGTGTGTTTTTTCGTGTTTCACTCGTATCGCCAAGCTTTTCAGTCTCTTTCATCCTCCCCCCCCCCCCCCCCCCCCCCCCCCCCCCCCCCCCCCCCCCCCCCCCCCCGCCCCCCCGAAACGGTCTGCTTAATTCCTGGCCCCCCCCCCCCCCCCCCCCCCCCCCCACACACTTCACCCCCCCAACCCACCCCCTTCCCCCTTTGGGGCCCTTTCCCGCTGAGTTAGGAGTGCCCCTGATACGTCACGGGTTGCTTGCCCTTTTCCCCCTGGACCCCCCCCCCCCCCCCCCCCCCCCCTCCCCGGGCCCCTTCCCTCCCCCCCGATTCTGTCCCCCCTCATGTCAAATCTTCCCCCCCCCCCCCTTTGAAAAGGGGAGAGGGGAGAGGAGAGAGGGGAGGAAAAGAGAGAGGGGGAGAGGGAAAAGGGGGCGAGAGGGAAAGGGGAGGGCAGAGAAACAGAAAACAAAGAGAAAGGAAAACCCCGAAAGGGGGGGGGAAAAAAAGAGAGAGACAGAGAGAGGGGAGGCCCGAGGAAGACGAGACCAAAAGGGCGGAGGACACAGAGCGGAGAGAGACCGGGGGGAGGGGGGGGAGACGACAGAGGGGAGAGACCGATTAAAAGAGGAGGAAGAGAGAGAGAGACAGAGAGCAGGAAAACCAAAAAAAGAGGGACCGAGACGGGGAGGGGAGCAGAGACGGAGAGAAAGCGAATGCGAATTTACGCCACACCCCACAGACACACACACAGAGTCACAACACAAAGTCACACAACACACCCCAACAACACACAAACACACACCACCCAAAACCCACAACACACACCCCGCCGCAAAACACGCCCGCAAAACCGAAAGCAAAAGCCCACGGGACCCAAAACACCACACACAGAGCCCCCACACCCCCCCCCACACAACCACAACACCCCACACCACACCACACGAGGAGGAGAGAGAGAGAGAGAGAAAAGGGGAGGGGGAGAGGGGGAGAGGGGGAGAAAGGGGGAAGAGGGGGGGGAAAAGAGAGGAGAGAACCCCCGGAGAGAGAAATGGTTCTTTTCCCTTTTGGCGGAAAAAGGAAAGAAAAAAAAGAAACCCAAAAAAAGGGGGTGAAAAAAGGAAAAAGGGAAGGGGGGGGACCCGGGGGAAAAGAGGGAAAGAAAGAAAAAAAAGAAAAAAAAAACAGTGAACAACTGTAATTGGTCGGCCCCTGTTTTTTCTTTTCCCCGTTTCCACCGGAGCCGCTACCCCATCGGGGGGGTTTGAACCCTTTAAAACCCTTAACGATGGGGGTTTTGGGGGTAGGGGGAAAGGGGGGGGGGGGAAGGGTTTTAGGGGAAGTGGGGCGGGGGGGGGGGGGGGGGGTGATGAGGGAAGGAGAAAGAGGAGCAGGGAGGAAGGTGTGGGTGATGAGGGGGGGGGGCCCCAAAGGGGGGTTTGGGAGGAGGGTTTTGGGGTAGGTGAAGGTTTGGGGGGAGAGAAGAGGGGTGGAGGTGGGGGGGGGGGGGGGGGGGAGGGGGGGGGAGGGACCGGGGGGGGTGGGGGAGGGGCGGGGAGAGGGGGGGGGGGATTGGGGCCCTAGGGTCTGGGGTGGCAGGCCCTTTTAGTCACCTTGGGGGGAAAATCCTTTTAAGTTTTTGGCGAGAAAAGGGTTTAAGGTGTGGCAGAGGAAAAGAGAGAGAGAGGGGAGAGGGGGGGGAGAGTGAGAGAGAGAGGGGAAAAGGAGAGAGAGAAACAGAGACAGAGAGGAAAAGAGAGACAGAGAGGGGACAGAAGGAGAGACAGAAAAGGGGAGACAGGAAAAGGGGAAAAACGAGGGAAGAGACGGGGAGATTTTCACAGAGAGAGGACAGAAGGGCAGAGAGAGGTCACCGGCAGACAGACAAAAAAAGACAGGCACGCGAAGGCAGGGCAGGGGCAGAAGAAGAGGGAAGGGGGGGAGAGGGACAGGGGGGGGGGGGGTGGAGACAGAGGACAGTAGCCGGCAGAGCCCCCTAGACAGAGACGCAAAGGCAGAGGGGGGAGAGAGGGGAAAGGAGAGAGGGGGGGAGGGGGAGTGGGAGAGGGGGGGAGAGGGAGGGGGAGAGAGTGGGGAGAAGGGAGAAAAGGGCAGAGACAGAGGAGGGAAAATAAAGGGGGGGAGGGTGGGGGGGGAGGTGTGAGGGCAGTCTAAGCGCCTTTTCCCGGGATTCAAAATCGGGGCCAAGAAGAAAAAGAAATGGGGGGCCGGGGGGGGGGGGGGGGGGGGGGGGGGGTGAGGAGAGGGAGAGAGAAAAGGAGTGGGAGAAAGAGGGGGGAAGTAGAGAGAGAGAAACAAGAGAAAAAAAGGAGAGAGAGAGGAAGAAAAAAAAAGAGGGAGAGAGAAAGACCGAGAGAGTGAGAGAAAAGGGAAAAAGGGGAGAGGTTGGGGCAAAAAAAAAAAAAAGAGAGGAGGGGGAGGGGAGTAGAGAGAAAGAGGGGAGAGGAACAAAAAAGGAGGGAGGTAGTAAGGGAGGAAAAAAAGAGGGAGAGAGAGAGAGGGGAAAAGGGAGGGGGGGAGAGAGAGAGAGAAGATTTGGGGGGAGAAAGGGGAGAGGGAGAGAGAAAAAGGGGGAGGGGGGGAGAGACCAAAAAAACTCAAAAAAACTTTATTTCTCAAGGATAGGATTTTAGGCAGGGGCCCTTTTTCTTCCAAATTTTCCTTGTATTTACAGCATTTTAAATAAAACAGAATGAATATTTAAAAATTTTACAGGGAAAAAAGGGAAAAATATAGCAAAATTTTAATATTAACCCAAAAACAATAGTAAAAAGAAAAATACTTTTTTTTTAAAAAAAAAAAAACCCTTACAAATTTTCACAAAACAATCAGATACGTCGCGTGGGGCGTCAAAATGCATGAAAACGCCCACACATACAAAAAAAAGCCCCCGCATGGCATACCCCCCATCTTTAAAACCCCCTTTTCCACACCACACACACACCCCACACACCCACAACACACCACACCCCACACACCCACCACACACCACACACACCCCAAATTTTTTTAGCTAATATAGAGGAAGCTAAAGTTTGGGGGTTGAGGCTGATCAAAAGGTTAGATTTATTGTTCAAGTAAATGTTTAAGTACTGCTGATTTGGAAAGGACGGCCGTGATTTTACCCTGTTTTGGAGGGGGGGAAGAGGTTCCCCACGATGGGGCCAAAATATGCAAAAATAGGTTTTTAAAAACGAGAGAGAGGGCGACAGAAAAGACAATCACGGACAGGGAGAGAAGAGCGAGAGACAAAAAGAAGACAGACCGGGCAGTCAGAAAACACACAAAAGGAAAAAACAGAGGGCAGAGAAGAGGGGAGAGAGATAAAGGGTGGGAAGGGAAGGCGCAATGTTTAAAGGCCGGGCTATGACGTTTTGTTCGGTCAGTCGGGGAGGGAGGGCTCAGAAAAAGGCCCGCCAAAGTTTGCAGGGGGGTTTGGGGGCGGATTTGGGGAACCCCCTGCGGGTAGTTGGGGGCGGGGGGGTAACGTCCTGTAACCTATAGGGCTCTAGAAGGCCAAAACAAGAGTATTCTGGGCACGGGCAGCTTGGGTGAATGTGAAAACACTGCGATTCCAGCAACAAAAGAAGACAAAGGAAGAAAAAGGAAATTTGGGGGGATAGTAGGTACCTTCCGGGGGAAAGGTCTTTTTTCACAAAAAATAGTTTGCTTGAACAAGGGCAGGAATAGCAAAAAGAGGGAAAAAGAACAAAAAAAACCCCCCCCCCAAACAAAAGATTGAGAGTTATCTGAGAGCGTGTATAACAAGGGGAAAGGAAAAAGCATTGATTAAGGAGGATAAGAGAGTCATCGAGCCATTTCACACCACACACACACACACACAACACACACCACACACACACACACACACACACGTGCGCGCGCATGCGCGCGAGCGCGCGCGCACACATACACACACTCGCGCGCACGGACGCACGCAAACACACACACACGCACGCACGGCACGCACGCGCGCACGCACATAACGCGCGCGCGCACACAACACACACACACACACACACACACACACACACACACACACACACACACACACACACACACACACACACACGTATGGGCGCGCCCGTGCGTATGTATGTATGTATTATGTATAGTATGTATGTATGTATGTATGTAGTATGTATGTATGTGTATGTGCAAGAAAATTGAGGCTGTAAACGTCATGGCTTCTTCAAAATTGAGCTTTTATTACAGCAATTCAAAATTCACAGAAAAACTCCTGAAGACTCTGGAAGATAAGATAGTTGATTTTGTTCGCATTCATCTCAAGCTAACTCTCTACCAATCGAGCGCACATGTTCCTTCCCCGAAACAAGGCGGCCTTGGTTGTTGAAACCAAGTACCATGTACTACGCCAAACGCATCTCTTCCTGATCTCTGTTCTGAACAGTGATGACCAACATGTCAGAATGGTAGCGCGCAACAGTTTCCATCTCCACATGGAAAAGAGAAAAGTGCCTCACGCAGATCCAGACGACAGCAATTTTGGAGGATATGCCACAGACACCGAAGGGAAGTTAAGGAAAGGCAGCAAGGTCAACTGGTCACGTTCTTCCTCTCGTTGAGCTCCATGAGCTGTGGTGTGCGACTGGATCTTAAGCTGGAATTCGATGAACACACGACAGTTTCGGAGTAGTACTCCCAGCTTCTGATGAGGGGTAGTTCAAATGCGCTACAGTAATTCTAAACAATTGTACAGCGCAATCAAAAGAATGCAAATGGACAAAGATACACAACCATTTTCAGCAGCTGCAACAACAAGGGAGAATCACCCGGGTTTGCCATTCCGGATGCGGCAGTGACCCACTCCATAGGATACCTCACCAACTCCAACGTCAATGACCAAATAACCGGTTCATCAGCAAGGGACGTCTACAGCTGCTGGAGACCAATGCTGTGAACAACATCTACTATCCTGATACTTACCGGAGAGAGTGTGGTTTGTGCGGTTTCGTTCTGACACAAATTCCCATGCCTTGAATGGATGTCGTCAATGAGGGGCCTCTGACACACAAAGACACGACAGATGCGTTGAGATCATCAGAAAGGAGCTACAGAAATGCATTGCGACGGATTTTGTGGATGTTGTTTCAAAATAGGCCTGTCTCAATAAACGGTGTTAAAGATCTCCAAGGCTGAAACCTGATCTATGCTTCATCGACCATCGAAACTCGGTGGCATTCGTCATCGAGGTTTCAAACCCATTTGACACGTTCATACAAGCATGCTATGAGAGCAAATTTCAAAAGTACATGCTCTCTGGCTATGCTCTTAGTGATGCCGGATTTAGCACGAAAGTGGTTGTTTCTTGTAATAGGTTCACTAGGCATAGTTCATAAAAGAGTGGCTTCAGGACTATCAATGTTAGGACTGCACCATAAACAAAATGTAAACAACTCGCAAAATACTGAGCATGTCTGTCATGATTGGGATCTAGACGTGTTTGGTCAAGGCGGAATCACCTCATGAACCAGCCTTGAAACTGACAGATGATGACTTTCAAACTGTGCTTTAAATAGTATCAGCTGACTAAAGCACTGACAGACAAAGAATTGGAGCAGCCGGAGAGGAGAAAAGGGTGTGGGGACAGAGAGAGAGAAGAGGGAGAAGAGAGAGAGAGAGAGAGAAGAGGAGAGAGAGAGAGGAAGATAGAGAGAGAGGAGGAGGAGAGAGAAGAGAGAGGAGAGAGAGTATGTGAAAGATAACTTTTATCGATGCCCTGCAATCTGGACTACTGTGCATGTTTGTTGTTTGACAGTTATGCTTAATGTTATTGATATTCTGTATGGATGATGTATGGATGTATGTTTTATTGTATTATGTATATAGTATGTATGTATCCATTATTATTCTATCCATCCATTGATCTATCTATCTTCTGTATTTATGTATCTGTCTGTCCTGTCTGTCTAGTCTGTCTGTCTGTCCTGTCTGTCTAGCTGGTGTCTATTATTTGTTCATACTTTTTTCTGTCCTTTTTTCATGTAGAAACTTTTTTTCCTTTTTAATGTATGTTTATTATGATGTTTGTATTAGATGTTATTATGATGTATTATTGTATTAGTCTGTATTATGTTTCTTATTGACTGTCTATAAATATCCATCCATCTATCATTATCAACTTCTACTATCATTCATATCCTCTTCTTCATTTCTATCTATCTATCATATCTATCTATCATCTACTATCTCTATTCAATGAATTTGTGTTTTGTCTATCTACCCTATCTATTTAATCTCCTTTTTTTCTTTCCTCTCTTCATGGAGAAAACTGCTTTCCCATTCTTTTCCTTGTTAAAACTGATTCTTTCCTTGAATATCTCACACTGGTTAAGCCTCTTCAAAATAGATCCCTCTTCCTCTCCATTCTCACGACTCTCTCTTCATTCAGTC
>CM031613.1:75647606-75660106 GCA_018398815.1 Conus ventricosus | reverse complement strand
ATACATATAAACCATACAAGAAACCCAACGATACACCTCTTTATGTACACACCAAAAGTAACCATCCACCATCTGTATTAAGACCATACCCCATGGCATAAACAAGAGACTATCAAACCTGTCATGCAATGAGAGAGTGTTCAACAATGCAGCAGTGGAATACCAGGAGGCACTAGCAACAAGTGGATACAATTACAAACTACAATACAACCCGGTCAACAACACAAATAAAAGCAAGAAAAATAGGAAAAGAAAAATTCATAGGGTATAACCCCCATACGACGGGAAACTCAAAACAAACATAGGGAAAGAATTCTTCAAAATCCTAGCAAACTTCATTTCCAAAAGAGCACAAACTGTCCAAAATATTTAACAAAAACACCGTCAAACTATCGTACTCATGTATGCCCAACCTCAAAAACCTGATTGACGCATCCAACAAAATGAAAATCAACACAGCAAAGAAGGGTGAAGAAAGGAAATCTTGCAATTGCACGAGAAAGGAGCAGTGCCCACTAAACAATAAATGTCTCCACAACAACATTGTATTACCAGGCTACTGTAACATCAGAAAATGAAAAAGAAACATACATAGGGATCACTGAAAACCACTTCAAAAACCAGATATGCAAACCACAAACAGTCATTCAATAAAGAAAAATATAAAAACCAAACAGAACTGAGCAAATATTCTGGAAACTTAAAGACGCAAAAACAAGCTACAATATATCCTGGAAAATCATAAAAAGAGCATCACCATACAGCAATGTTTCAAAAAGGTGCAACCTATGTTTAACTGAAAAATGGTTAATACTATGCAAACCACACTTAGCAACTTTAAACACCAAAACAGAAATAGTAAACAACTGCAGGCATAAATGGAAATCGTTGTTAGTGAACACATCCAAAACAAAAACCTGAAAGCCCCAAAAAACACGTGCAGCCAACCCGCACGTGCAAACAACCGCAAAAAGTGAGCCCACACGCTATATAACATCGGCGGTGGGCAAACAAAAACCATCCTGATGACAGCGCAACGCCGCTAGAAACAAATTTGTCGAGTTTTAACCTTCCTTTTTAACATCATTGACAAATGTTGCTCCCCAAGGGGTCGAGCACTTTTAAAATCATTTTAGGCTCTTTGGTTATATTCATCTTTTATATATATATATATAAATATATATATACATATACTCATATACTCATATACTCATATATACATATGTGTGTGTGTATGTCTCTGTGTGTGTATGTGTGGGGTGTGTGTGTGTGTGTGTGTGTGTGTGTGTGTGTGTACGAGCAAGCACGCGTGCGCGCACGCTCGCGCTTGCTTACAAGCGTGCATGTGTTCGCATGCATATATGGGCACGGGCGTGAGTATTTTGAGCTGTGTGTGCTGTGTGGGTTGTTTTCCAATAAATCTCCCATTAAACACGCACAGCCGTGGCCAGAAACGACCAAATTCACCAGTTTGTAATACAGGCTTAAACCACCGCCCTCGCACGCGCGGCCACTTCAGCGAAGGCCAACAACAACTGCCACACCAACCTCAGCTCTCCCCAATTATTATTGGCTCAACAAGCACATTCGTCACCGTCTCGAGCTGACGCGCACGCGCCGTCTCCGCGGGCGCTCTCCGATATAAGAAAACAGACGTGGTGGCTGAGACCGCGGTATTGAAATTGTCGTCTGCTAGCGGAGCAGACGCAAGAGAGACGAGCTTAGGAGAAAAGTACTTTGAAATACATACATCCCGTTCCCGAATTTCTCGTTAGACTGAGCATACGAAAGCAAAAACAAGTTCGAGGTTCATTATTATTAAGGTGAGTGGATTCTGTTTTACATGCTTTTTCGTTGTTCGAGAACTGTCTTCAGAATACTATTCGATGTGTGTTTTCAATAATGTCCTACAGTTTATTCTTCATATACTTGCAATCTTAATTATTGTTTCCCCCGCATGTGTGTGTGTGTGTGTGTGTGTGTGTGTGTGTGTGTGTGTGTGTGTACGCGCACGCAACCTATGTATGCAAACTGAATTTAACGTATATTTGAATGTTATACTGAATTAAAAAACAACAACAGATATTCAATTTTACAGGTACAACAAACAGTTGTGAACTTCTAGCAGTCTCTTTTGGAATCCTTTCTGACTTTAGACCTAGGCACTTGAACATACGTAGATGTGAGTAAATACGCTTGTAGTAGGTGGGTAGCTATTATCAATTATAACCAACGATCGAAATGTAAATACGGAAGCACGCGTAGATCTGATCATTAATACAAACTCTTTCCAAGACCAACTAATACCGTAAAAAAAAAGAAGAAGAAGAAGAAATAATCAGGAGAAAACACCTTACAAAGTAGAAAAACACCTCTACAAAGTAGAAAAAAACACCTTTACAAAGTACAGAGTGAACAAGAACAGAATTACCTGAAGTAACACGCTTGCATACGTTATTGTCTTCACGGTGAATAGAAAAAGCTTTGTATCATTTAATCACCTGAAGTTGTATCATGCATGGCCCCGCCCCGTCAGACTTGGTTGCCTAGTTAACTGAGAGAAATGTCAGATTCGCACATTAACCGACGATGAAGTTGCTCATCGTTACTGTGTAATGATTCATAAAGCAGGTCTGCCATGACAACAAAAAAAGAAGAAGAAAAAAAACAAAACCGTCCGGACTCACCAGATGCACGACAGCAAACTTGATATTCATTTTTTTTTAAAGGAGAGCGGAATACGAAGGGAGGGGTGGGGATGAAAAGCAAATGTTTTCTGTTGTTATATTGATGATGATGATGATGATGATGATGATGATGATAATGATAATTATTATTATTGTGATCGTTATCATCATGATCATTATTGTTATTATTATTAATATTATCATTACTATTATCATTATCAACGTCATCGTTATTATCATTATATAGCAGCAACAGCAGTAGTAGTAGTTTTCTGTGTTCTGTCTTACATTGATGATGATGATGATGATGATGATGATGATGATGATGATATGATTATTGTGATCATTATCATCATGATCATTATTGTTATTATTATTAATATTATAATTACTATTATCATTATCATCTCATCGTTTTTATCATTATATAGCAGCAACAGCAGTAGTTGTAAGTTTTCTGTCTTCTGTCGCCTCGAAGTAAAGTGACACAATCATCGCATTTCTCATTTTCTCTGTCTGTTTCCTTCCGATTTAGCACCATCAGAGGTAAAAACTGCGTGTACTTTCTTTACCTTATGACACATATAAAGGGTACATATTTTTCACTTGTCGTTCGTGATGTTAACCATGCTTCCACTGTCCTCTGATTCGCCCATTTTTTTCCTTTCTTATGTTTCACTTTTTATGTCTCTCCGTTGCTTTCGACTTTTATTTGGTAATATCAAAGACTTAAATGTTATTAAGGGTAAGCTTATTAGTCGCATATGCATGTGCAAGTGTCCATGCATTCACGTGTATGAATATGCAGCGCTGTGGAACGCTAAACCGTGAATTCGCTCAGCGTGTTCCGAGTGTGTGTTTTGATGTTCTCTCTCTCTCTCTCTCTCTCTCTCTCTCTCTCTCTCTCCTCTCTCTCTCTCTCTCTTCTCTCTCTCTCTCTGTCGATTCCTTGCTCGGAAGCTCCAATATCTGCTTGCCTCGATCTTTAAATCCCTCTTGCTGTATCTCTGTCTCTGTCTCTCATCTCACTGTCTCTTTGTCTGTCTGTCTGTCTACCGGTCTGCTTCTTTGTCTGTCTGTCTGTCTGTCTGTCTGTCTGTCTGTCTCTCTCTCTTCTCTCTCTCTCTCTCTCTCTCTCTCTCTCTCTCTCTCTCTCTCTCTATCACACACACACCACACACACACACACACACACACACACACACACACACACACACAACACACCACACACACACACACCACACACACACACACACACACACACATTCTCTCTCTCTTTATCTTTCGATCTCTCTCCGTCTCTCTCTCCGTCTCTCTCTCTCTCTCTCTCTCTCTCTCTCTCTCTCTCTCTCTCTCTCTCTCTCTCTCTCTCTCTCTCTCTCTCCGTCTGTCTGTCTCTCACTCTCTCTCGCTGTTCTCTCTCTCTCTCTCTCTCCTCTCTTCTCTCTCTCTCCTCTCTCTCTCTGTCACTCTCACTCTCTCTCTCACTCTCACTCTCTCCCTCACTCTCACTCTCTTCTCTCTCTCTCTCTCTCTCTCTCTCTCTCTGTTCTCTCTCTCTCTCTCTGTCTCTCTCTCTCTCTCTCTGTGTCTCTGTCTCTCCCTCTCTCTCTCTCTCTCCCTCTCTCTCTCTTCTCTCTCTCTCTCTCTCTCTCTCTCTCTCTCTCTCTCTCTCTCTCTCTCTCTCTCTCTCTCAGCGATGGCACGGAAGAGATGTTCACGTGCCCACATATTTGTATTTCTAAGTGCTTCCAGGAGTTGTATTCCACGTTGTATGTTCTAGCAGACAGATACCCATGTCACGTGTGAAAAAAAAAAACAACAACAGTCAAATGTGAACGTAAAACTTAGAGGATTGACGTTACTGTACCACCGAGGTGCAGAATGTTTCAGACAGGCCTATGAGTGGATGGCGTTGAGGATTGAAGTTACTGTACCACCGAGGTGCAGAATGTTTCAGACAGGCCTATGAGTGGATGGAGTTGCAAGAGGTGGCAGGGAAACAATACTGGGCAGAAACAGGCAAGCAGAGTTTGTCTGTGACTCGGCTGCCACTCTGGAATAGTTCTGATTTGGCATAGAATTGATTTGAAAATGAAATTTTATCTCAGAATCTAAAGATGAGTAGTACTGTACAAAGAAACTAGGGTGATAGAAAGTGTAAAGTGAAAATTATGTTTTTGCCTTAAACAATTTCAATTCGGATAATATATCTATCTATCTATCTATCTATCTATCTATCTGTCTATCTGTCTATCTGTATGTATGAATGTATGTATATATCGTATATCTGTTGTAATAAACAGCATAGAATTTGCCTTGCCAAGCGAGGGTTGAAAGCCTTTGATTGACATGCAAATAAACTGTAGTTGGAAATTGACTGTTGATTAGCTCAATCTCATAACAACTTCATGACATTCATGGTTGATTTTGTTCTTTCTCTTTCTCTGTGTTTGTCACCATTGTGTTCATTTTAATGGAACTGTTCTGCAAAAAAAAAAAACACGAAGTACTAGAACAAATACATAAATCAAAAAGCGGTAAAGCGTGCGGAATAAATGGAAAAGCGCATGAAATGTTGACATTTAACTTGAAATGTCTCGATTGCTGCTATAAAAAAAAGAAATGCCACTGCTGATTTTATCAAGAAATTTACGCTGAAGAATGTAGAAAAGGTACTATTATTCGTTAAAAAAAGGGGTGGGGGTGGGGGTGGAGGCGACCAGACATTGAAGAACAGTGTTAGATCAAACGACATTTCGAAGAACTTCTCTTTAATCCCAATTTATGGATAATCTGTATAGCTTGTGCCAATATATGTATATGAAATATGGGCCCTACGCATAATAGATAACACTGAAAAGGTCCACCCTTCTGCCTGCAAACATTTCACTATTGTTCTGAAAGCATACGTTTGTCTCAGACGTTTTCTTAGGGTTCTTCTGATAGTATCCTTTTTGCCTGAAAATGTCTCCATAGGATTCTTTTAAAAGTATACTTTTGCCTGCAAACATTTCACTATTGTTCTTCTGAAAGCATACGTTTGCCTACAGACGTTTACTTAGGGTTCTTCTGATAGTATCCTTTTTGCCTGAACATGTCTCCTTAGGATTCTTTTGAAAGTACACTTTTGCCTGTAAACGTTTTCCTGGGATTCTTCTGAAAGTATGTTTTTGCCAACACACGTTTCCGTAGGGTTCTTATGATGTAAACTTCTACCTGCAAACATATCCATAGAGTTCGTTTTAAAGTGCCAGCTCACTTTGCTCACATTGACACTGGGCTGTGTCCTTCATAGTCCAGTCAGATTTTCAATGTTGGTTAAACATTTTGACGATGTCCATGCTAAAACGTCCTCACTAGACGAAAGTAATGCTTACCAATACAGGTAAGGGAGGTAGAATATGCTGGGTAGGGATGATGAGAAAAGCAACAACATTACTTTGAGATTCGGCAGTGTAGGGTAGAATTAGGGAGTGGATCTGATTTATCTTTTATTTCATTATTCAAACAAAGAATGACGACTAATTACTTTGCTGGATTGAAACAGCTCGATCACGATACGTACCTGACATATCTTTTAAAAGCTGAGGAAAGATGCTTTGATTTTTTTTAGATAACAGATGTTTTTTAGACTGCGTGAAAAAGCTCCCAAGTTTTGTCCTTCAATCAATGACGTATCTTTCAGAACATTCTCGGGAACTTTGGATGACCTGTTTCCTGTCAGCAGTTCCATAAAACACGATCACCAATGTATTTTATCGGCCTTCTGCATAAAAAGGAAACGTTTGATTGGAATTCCCAAGCGATGTAGTCACTTTGACGATGCTCTGGAATCTTGATCCGTTCCAGATATACGGAATCTCGTGATTAACTCTTTTATGCGTTCTTAAAAAAAAAAAGAAGCACACGCAAACGCCAGCGCACGCACACACACACACGCACACGCATACGCACACATGCACGCACGCAAGCACGCATGCATGCACGCACGCACGCACGCACACACACACACACCGCGTTTACAAAGCGCAAACAATCCAACAAAGTGACGAAGAGGACAAGACCTGTAATGTTTTGTAATTCGATTCTGTTCTTGTACTTTAAGTCATCAAAAACTTCTTACAACTATTCTTTTGTTAATATCTAGATTTCATGCAGCAACGGATTACCCCCCCCCCCCCCCCCACTCCATCTCTTTCTCTCTCTCTATGAGCGCGCACGCGCGTGTGTATGTGTGCGTGCGTGCGTGCATACGTGCTTCGGTGTGTGCATGCTTGCGTCCATGGACAACTTGTCTACGCTAAATTTTGTACATTACCTATGTGACGTCGCGCGTGTGTGTGTGTGTGTGTGTGTGTGTGTGTGTGTGTGTGTGTGTGTGTGTGTGTGTGTGTGTGTGTGTGTGACCCTTCCTCAAGACTAGAGGCATGATTGAAGTTTTGGCTTATGTTCTTGTTCTTGTGTTGGTTTCTGTCTGTATATCTACTTATCCCCGTTATTCATTGTCTGCATCTCTCTCTCTCTCTCTCTCTCTCTCTCTCTCTCTCTCTCTCTCTCTCTCTCTCTCTCTCTCTCTCTCTGCTTTTATCCAGGATTGCATTTTCACATAAACATATTGCCAGGAAACATACTAACTCATTTCACTTAGAGTAAATGAAAATGATCACAATGTCGACTAATGCTGGGAGGAATGTGTATGTGAGGGGGGGGGGGGGGAATTAGAAGGGGAGAGATGGTAAAAGGAAGTTGGATAGTACAGACCTTACCCAGACACACTGTGACGTCCTCCCTAAAAGGAAGTTGGATAGTACAGACCTTACCCAGACACACTGTGACGTCCTCCCTTTTTCTCCTTCTCCTCCCTGACCCTCTCTCCAAATATACGGAGAAAAAAAAACAGAACAGAAAACGCACACAAACACACACACACACACACACACACACACACACACACAGCGGCGGAAAAAAAAATCCAGCCAAGATGCGACCCTAACCAAATAAGTACCTCAAAATAAAACGTCCACGAATACGAAGACATATCAATACACAATTGTTGCATTGAATGGCGCTCTAATCCGTTTCTTTTTTCTTCGTTCCTCGTCTGAATCCTGAGATTCCCCTCTGGTGACTGAATCCTGAGATTCCCCTCTGGTGACTGAATCCTGAGATTCCCCTCTGGTGACTGAATCCTGAGATTCCCCTCTGGTCAGGATTCCCCTCTGGTGACTGAATCCTGAGATTCCCCTCTGGTGACTGAATCCTGAGATTCCCCTCTGGTGACTGAATCCTGAGATTCCCCTCTGGTGGCCTGCTGGCTATGCGACCTTTTGTAACCCATCCACTAACATAAGCTCATCACGTCTTTGGGAATTGTGTGGATGGAGCAAATTTGGAAAACAATATAGGAAGAAAAGAGAAAAAGACAAACAAACAAATAAACCA
This sequence comes from Conus ventricosus, assembly GCA_018398815.1. Taxonomy (NCBI): domain Eukaryota; kingdom Metazoa; phylum Mollusca; class Gastropoda; order Neogastropoda; family Conidae; genus Conus; species Conus ventricosus. The sequence goes on along the minus strand of CM031613.1, from coordinate 75,651,974 downwards.
AAAGGGGGAAGGGGGAGGGGGGTGGGTAGGGGTTTGATGGAGAAGGATGGGAAGCAACGAGAAAGCTATTTGATGCACTTATGCGAAGTAAAAAAAAAAAAAACAACAACTCCATTATGTGTTCAATGTTTTCATGGCACCGGCCGTCTTCTGAAAAAAAAGGTAATTTTACGCAGTCGAAGTGCAGCAAAGGCAATCTTTAAAACTACTGATGTATAATAATTCTGAAGTTAACGTTTTGTGTTTTCCCTGGACATTTTACTACCGAAGCAATGATGGAAAACTCTAAGAAATTTTCTGTATTTACAGGTACTGACACGAAATTAATTGGAAAAAAAAAAGTTGCTTCTTCATAAACGCATTTATATCATGTCAGTAAGAAGTTTCAGTGTCCGTGTTGTTATAAACTTTTCTTTAGAGTTTTGTTTCATGATTTTATATAGAGGAAAAAAAAAACAAACACTGGACTGGTTACCAGCCCAGTCAGTGTTCTGTCATCAGTAATATCCAGAGCATTTTTTTGATCGACTGCTGCTTCTGCGTACGCAGGCTGATACTCCTGCGGACACTCCCTATATGGACAGGCAAGTATTAATCCCATCTACCCAACAAAGGGAGTGGAGTTTCGTGTGCATGACCGTTTTTTTTTTTCCTCCCGCCATTAAGGCAGCCATACTCCATCTTCAGGGAAGGTGCATGCTATGTGTAACGTGTCATCCATAACCAACGGCCAAACTGGCCTTTTCTTCCGAACGTTGGTGATGGGATTTCACGTGTGTGCAAGATGTTATGCGTGCGTTCACACACGGAACCTCGGTTTATAGTCTCATTCGAAGGACTGTATGAGAAATGCTGTCAAAACTAATGTTGACTCCGAGGGAAAAAAAAAATGTACCGAAACAGCCCGGCGGAGATTCGAACCCGCAACGCTTGGATTGCGAGTCCGGCACTCTACCAACTGAGCTATTCCGACCCTCTTTTGAGTGATACATTTCAAAGTGTGAGTGGGCAGGGATAGTGTATGTGTCAGTGTATCATAGCTGTCTGAACTGTGTTTCAAGTGGTGTTTGTACATTATGTAAGAATTGATTCTTTACTGTACCTTAAAAAATCTTTCTGTACTTTTTTTTTAATACTTTTTCCTCCTTCCTTTCTCCCTCTCTTTCTTTCTCAAGTTTCTATCACTCTGCTGTCCCTTCCCCCCTTCTCTCTCTCTCTCTCTCTCTCTCCTCTCTCTCTCTCTCTCTCTCTCTCTCTCTCTCTCTCTCCTCTCTCTCTCTCTCTCTCTCTCTCTTCTCTTCTCTCTCTATTCTTCTCTCTCTCTCTTCTTTCTTCTCTTCTCTCTCTCTCTCTTCTCCCTCTCCTGTCTTGTCTTCTCTTCTATTTTCTCTTCTCTCTCTCTCTTCTGCTCTTCTGTCTCTCTCTCTTCTCTCTCTTCTCCTTCTCTTCTTTCTCTCTTCTCTTTCTCTCTCTGTCTCTCTCTCTTTCTCTCTCTCTCTTCTTCTTCTCTTCTTCTCTCTCTCTCTCTCTCTGCTCTCTCTCTCTCTCTCTCTCTCTCTCTTCTCTTCTTCTCTCTTCTTCTCTTCCTTTCTCTTCTTCTCTCTCTCTTTTCTCTCTGTCCTCTCTCTCTCTCTCTCTCTCTCTCTCTCTCTCTCTCTCTCTCTCTCTCTCCTCTCCTCTCATTTCAGTGTCTGTCTCTGTGTGTTTTTTTCTCTTTCTTTTCCTCTCCCTGTCCTGCCTGTCTCCTATTCTCTTGTCCTCTGCTTCTACCCCCCCCCCCCCCTCCCACTCCTTCGTTTCTTTCTTGTTTTAAACATTCTGTCTCTCCAGGTCCGAGTCTGTTATCTCTTGTCACTCACCTGCTTAATCGCATCTCCTTGATATTCTTTGATGCTCTCGCTCTGATCCGGAGTGATCTCCCAATTGAAATAAAATGGTAATTTAACACAAAAGGAAAAAGAAACCACGCAGTTTGCCTCGGCGGGTAGAGAGGAAGGTGGGGTGTTTTTATCAAAAGAATGCTATTTCATAATAGCGCTTATTACGATGCGTGCCACTTCAAAGAAACGAGTATCGGTCTCATCAAAAGATCGTCGTACACCCTCCTTCCCCTTCCCTACCGCCTCTCTCTGTCTCTGTCTCTGTCTCTCTCTCTGTCTCTGTCTCTCTCTCTCTCTCTCTCTCTCTCTCTCTCTCTCTCTCTCTCTCTCTCTCTCTCTTCTCTCTCTCCACTGTCTGTGTCGTTCTCTCTGTTTCTGTCTCTCTCTGTCTCTCACTCTCTCTCTTTCTCTTCTCTCTCTCTCTCTTTTTCTCTCACTCTCTTTCTCTCTCTCACTCACTCCCCCCCCCCCTTTCCCTCTCTCCATATCCTCAGTAAAGAATTAAATTTCCTATGATTATGCCTGAGAAGTATCGTTTTCACTTTTCTGCTTCTCTGAACACATAAAACCCGACCCTGACAGTGAATGTGCATGTAATCGGGAATAGAGCACATCTTTAATCTTCATGTCTTTTGTAGACTTTTCAATTTTCCCCGACATGCTTTTGTTGTTTTTCAGACTGACTGTCCTATCTTTTGTGACCTCTCGCAGTCTTCATTCTTTTCATTCCTGTCTCACTCATACACATATCCACAAGCACCTCGTCCTACGGCGGCCTTGCGCCATTGATTGGCAGTGAACTCTCTGTACTACATCTCCGTTAGGCCAGCCGGGAGAGTAGACTCGGCAGTGCTGCGGAGTCGGGGCGATGCGGTTCAGCTACGAACGGCGCCTGACTGGCAAAGTGGTCATGGCATTGTTCTCCGGATGCAAAAGTTGAGGGTGAGTTTCCCTTCTTCGGGGTCAACATATGCATTGTCCCGCTTCCCTTGCCCCCCCCCCCCCCCCCTTCCCCAAAGTCTATGGGAGGAAACCATAAAGTGTGAAGCCTGTATGTAATGTATACTTTAAAGAGAGAAATAAGAGGGTAAACGCTCGCTTCAATTTAATTTTCACATACCCTCCTTCTCGTGCTGATGTAAGTTTTTTTTAATGCAGTTAGGTGTGTTTATAAATCACCCCGAAGACATAATGTGTCTGCCTTAAAGCTGGCATTACAGACGAACACACCACGCTGACTTTTCACCAACAGTGAGCCGTGGTTGCTCTAGTCGGGGAATGTAGAAGGAGAGAAGATAGCAACGAACGTCGTGATTTGACCCACACAGGACATCCTTCCGTCGGCGACAGTCATGGCTTCTCCACTCGCAGAGCCAGATTGAGTTGGCGTCTGTCGTGACTGTCGGCTGCCACCGCCGTTCCTCCAACAACGCTGCCTTTAGACAGACAGCGTCAACACGCGCACTCAGCACATCAGAAATAGGTGGGAAAACTTGAAACGGAGATCATCACAGTGAGAGCAAAAGGCACGGAGAGCTTACAGACTGTACAACAGTTCGTTCCCTTAGTTGGTGCTGATCGGAGGGGCTGGAGAAGACGAACATGGCGATGTGAGCTTCATCCTTGTCAGGGCTGCATGTTTTGTTTCTGCGTTGAGCGTGGTCAGAGGAACGAGGGCAGGTGGTGCTTTCCCCGTCCTGTGGTAATGTTGACACTGTGTCAACCGTGCCTGCAAAGATGAAGTTGGTCTCTGCACGTTAAAGTGAGATTTGCTTTCCTGTTCCTTTTTTAACCATTCGACTCCATTAAACTGGAGGCGAAAGGTTTATGTAAAAAAGGCACTCTCATGGGATGGACACACATACACAGACACACACAGACACAGACACAGACACACACAGAGAGAGAGGGGAGAGAGAGAGAGAGAGAGAGAGAGAGAGAGAGAGAGAGAGAGAGAGAGAGAGAGAATATGAACAGTAGAGAGTAGATATTTGAGTAGATATTAAAGTTGAAAGCGTTTTCTTCCAACATGCCCTGACAAGAAAGGAAAGACATAGGAAAATAAAATTACTAATGGCAAAGACAAATGCACGAACAGAACAAATCATATGAGTCATCTTCAGAATCGCGTGAACATATACATGTATCAGTACACATTCACACACATATAAATCTTGTAAAACGTTTGAACTTAATATGAAAGTTTGATATGCTTGTAAAACGTTTGTAATGAATTCGAAAGTTGTAAAACGTTTGTACTGAATACGACAGTTGTAAAACATTTGTACTGAATACGACAGTTGCAAAACGTTTGTACTGAATACGGCAGTTGTAAAACGTTTGTACTGAATACGACAGTTGTAAAACGTTTGTACTGAATACGACAGTTGTAAAAATGTTTGTAATGAACACGACAGTTGTAAAACGTTTGTACTGAATACGACAGTTGTAAACGTTTGTAATGAATACGACAGTTGTAAAAACGTTT
>CM031613.1:75637606-75640106 GCA_018398815.1 Conus ventricosus | reverse complement strand
GGTGTGTGTGTGTGTGGTGTGTTTGATTGTGTGTGTTGGTGGTGTGTGTGTGTGGTGTGTGTGTGTGTGTGTGTGTGTGTGTGTTGGTGGGTTATGGGTGGGGCGCGCGCGTCTGTGTGTGTGTGTGTGGGGTGTTGTGGTGTTGTGTTGTGTGTGTGTGTGTGTGTGTGTGTGTGTGTGTGTTGTGTGTTGTATGTATGTGTTTGTGGGTATGCGTGGGGCTGCGCGTCTGTGTGTGTGTGTGTGTGTGTGTGTGTGTGTGTGTGTGTGTGTGTGTGTGTGTTGTATGTTGTGTTTGTGGGTATCCGTGGGGCGCGCGCGTCTGTGTGTGTTGTGTGTGTGTGTGTGTGTGGTGTGTGTGTGTGTGTGTTGTGGGTGTGGGTGTGTGTTTGTTTGTGTGTGTGTGTGGTGTGTGTGTGTGTGTGTTGTGGTGTGTGTGTGTGTGTGTGTGTGTGTGTGTTGTATGTATGTGTTTGTGGGTATGCGTGGGGCGCGCGCGTCTACGTCTGTGTGTGTGTGTGTGTGTGTGTGTGTGTGTGTGTGTGTGTGTGTGTGTGTGTGTGTGTGTGTGTGCGCGCGCATGTGTGTTGTGTTGTGTTGTGTCTTTGAAAACGTCCGCCCCAATGAATTAATTCCATTTTCTGCCGTTGTTGAAATGTTGTGTGCAACAGCTGCTTTTGGGTGGTGCAAAAATATGGACACTGAAAGCAGAATTAGATGACGTTTTTGCTGTGTAATGATTCTGCTTGTGTGAAACCTGCAAAAGGCCCGTCCGCTTCTTGCAGAGTCAACCAGGTCGAAATCGCTAGGATCTAATTAATCAATTATTTATTATGACGGATCACGGTTTTCTGCATGTCGCTGAAAACAGTTTACCACTGGTGTAACAAATAATTGTTGAAATGTCTTTGTGTGCAACATTCTTTTATAAACGAGCGAAAGCTGAAGTTTATGTCAAACCTCTAAGCATTCTGATTCTCATCATCATCGTCATTGTTTATTATCATTAATTTCATCAGTATCATTATCCTCATTATCATAATTGTGTTGTTATTGTTGTTGATATAAGATAGCTATTAAAACTCAGGAGTTGAGATAATCTTTTCCACAACTTTATGGTCTGTAAGATATTAAATTTTCGCAATCAGTTATCAGATTCATCTAACATATAAGCTTGTACCCTTACTTTAAAAAACAAACTTTGTGCTTCAGTTTTTTTTGTGTGTGTTTTTTTATTACATGCATTTCACCCAACTACTCCCCAGTTATACATTATTTTTATGTACAGGATATATAATCTCTCTCTCTCTCTCTCTCTCTCTCTCTCTCTCTCTCTCTCTCTCTCTCTCTCTCTCTCTCTCTCTCTCTCTCTCCCTTCCCCTCGCCGTGATGTCTTTGCTCCATGCAGAATTGACAAAAACTTGGGACAATCTTGAGTGAGAATAGTGAACACTTTGGGCCTTGGATTCAACCTTGAGATATTCCAATATCAGCATTGGTAAATCATGACTAAAACCTTCCATTTCCGTCCTGAAACATCTGTCAAAACAAGAAGAAAAAATAAACGAATGAAACGTTATTGCACAAACGTCATTCATCACACACGGTGCTCGTATCCTGCGCTCAAATACGTTTCGACTTGGTGAAATGATCTAGCACGCTGCACTAGACGCTATCGTAAATCTTTGCGTGGCTGTGTTGTTGTTTTTTTGTTTGTTTTCTGCAAGGAATATGGCGTGTGAACTCCACAGTAATTCAGTCGATGCGTGGCATTTCTAGGTGTAAGCGTTCAGATTCTTGGGTATTCTTAGTTACGGTCAGGCAGCCTGGATAGGGCCTCAGTGGTGAATTGGCTTGGGTGATCATTTTAGGACCTCAGTTCAAGTCAGATACTCTCGCTCATTATCTCCAAACTAACTCTCTCTCTCTCTCTCTCTCTCTCTCTCTCTCTCTCTCTCTCTCTCTTTTCTCTCTCTCTCTCTCTCTCTCTCTCTCTCTCTCTCTCTCTCTCTCCCTCTCTCTTTACATCCACTACACACACACACACACACACACACACACACACACACACACACACACACACACACACACACACACGCACGCACGCACGCACGCACGCACACAAACACACACACACACACACACACACACACACACACACACACACACACACACACACAAATGGTAGTAGGCACTCAGGTCTGACCAGCGCGTTGGGCTAATGCGTAGGTCAGACATCCGCTGAGTCGTAGCCACGAGACCCAGAGAACAGGGAAAGGGGCATTCTGGGCCACTTCCGCCCTCACCAGTTTCGGGCGAAAGTAACCCCGAATGCCCCTTTCCCTGTTCTCTGACAAGTAAGACTTCAATAACTAAAAATAACGATTATCTACAAACAAACGTACTGCGTAGGGTATCCGTTTTCAATACATTTTCTAAACTTTTAGATTTCAGTTTTTGCTTAATCTGTGTTTTCCTGGTCATTTTCAATAACATCATT
>CM031613.1:75629633-75636606 GCA_018398815.1 Conus ventricosus | reverse complement strand
AACTCCCTTCCAAATTACGCAGATCCTTGACGGTGAAGACGATAACCCAACCCTGCGACCCCCCCCCCCCACCACCCCACCCCCCCCCCCCCCACCCCACCCCCACACAAAACCCGCACCTGCACCCCACCCCCACCTCTTCGCCCCCAATATTCCATTCCAGCATCCCATGTTGAACTGTAAATTTTTTGAGAAACAGGGAATGATTAGGAAATAGGCCCGAATAAAACTTTACAACGGTTGCGCTCTTTTCTCCCCTCGGTCTCTCTCTCTCTCTCTGTGCATATGTGTGTGTGTGGTGTGTGTGTGTGTGTGTGGTGGTGTGTGTGTGTGTGTGCGTGTGTTTGCGTGCGTGCGTGCGTGTGTGTGTGTGTGTGTGTGTGTGTGTGTGTGTGTGTGTGTGTGTGTGTGTGTGTGGCGTGTGTTGGTGCTGTGTGCGTTGCTGGTGGTGTGTGTGTGTGTGGTGTGTGTGTGTGTGGGGTGTGTGTGTGTGTGTGTGTGTGTGTGGGGGTTTTCTAAGTGTTTTGTGGTTTTCATTCATAACCAAAAACTTTTAATTGTCACGGGGGTTTTTTTTTCTTTAATTCACTTAAATTTTCATTTTTTTTTTTTCCCCAAAGGGTTTGCTTTGTTTACAAAAATCAAATATTTTAACCCACGTTTTAAGTTTCGTTTTTTTTTTTTTCCAAACCCGGGGGCAAAAAGTGTTATAAAAAAATTTCTTTTTCTCTTTTTCTAACTTTTTTTTCTGTTCTCTTTTTTTTCCCCTTTCTGAAGGAATATTTCAACAAAACTGATACGTCGAATATCATGGAAATCGTTAAACAATTTCTCAAGACTTATTCACATTTATTTATCATGTACGTTATTGATGCGATTGTCTCAGGATGGGTTCTATTGAAGGAAGATTCATCAGCAAATGCCTGATATGCCACAGAGAGAGAAGAGAGAGAGGGAGAGAGAGAGGAGAGGAGGAGAGAGAGGGGGAGAGAAGACGACAGTCAGAACCAGACAGACAGACAGACAGACAGCAGAGACAAGCGAGAGAGAGAGAGGAGAGGAGAGAGGAGAGAAGAGAGAGAGAGAGAAGACAGACAGACAGACAGACAGACAGACAGCCCAGACAGACAGACTGACGGGACAGTCAACAGACAGACAGACAGACAGAGAGACAGAGAGACAGAGAGAGAAATAGATAGAGAGAGAAAGAGAGAGAGACCACACACAGAGACACAGAGAGAAAATCAGAGAAAAAATTTCGGGGAGAGAGAGAGAGAGAGACGAAGAGGAGGGGAGAGAAGGGGGACGAGGGGAGAAGAGAGAGAGTAAGAGAGAGAGAGAGACGAGAGGGGAGAGAGAGGGGAGAGAGGGGCTACGGGACAGATGGACAGACAAACAGACAGATGGTGAGACAGACAGAAACAGAGACAGAAAGTTTATACAGACGAAGAGAAAGGCAGACAGAAGGAGAGAGAATAATGAACAACCAGAAGTGATGACAGAAACGACAGGCTAATTGAGAAAGACAACGACAGGCAAAAAGAGGGTGCAGACGCCCAAGAATTGGACGATCAACATCACATGTTTTGTTTGGGCGTTTTATACCGTATTGAAGGAAACGCCAATCGTAGGGTGGGTTTGAAGTCGTATGCCCCACAGTAAAAACCATTCGCAGCGTTTCCTGAAAACGCCACACTGTCAAAGAAACAGCCAACATCACTTTTTCGGATCATCGGCTTTTTCGAACATTTTGAGAAACTCTGATGCCGAAATTACACAGGTTCGGCTTTTAAATGCTTTTTTTTTTGTTGTGTGGGTGTGTGGTGTGTGTGTGTGTGTGTGTGGTGTGTGTGTGTGTAAAATATTTATCTAATTTCCAACAGCAGTCTGTTGTAGGTATGCAGTTAAATGTCTATCAACAACCGCCAATATTAAACAGTACACATGCCTTTGAATCGTCACAACTGTTTTCGATCAAAGTCACACACAAGCACAACAATACGCAGCTTCTCCCACTAACAGCCTTTTAGGAAATTTGTTTTGCTCAGGTTTATGCGAGTTATTTGTAAAATCTGGACAAAAAAAATTTGTTGACATTTTTGTCTGTTTGTCACTGTGTGTTAAACGAGAGGTACTTTACATTCTGTTTTGTGTGCCAGCATTCGTTTGCTTGAACTGCAAATCCTAAAAGTGCTTATGGCTTTTTTTATTTTTGAAAATCAAGGGCTTAACGGTGGGCATTTTATGTAATGTAGCTCGAAAAACCCCACATTCCTGGTAGATGTCTGGGAAATTTAGCTAAACTGGTTAGTCTAGCACTGAAAAAAAACTGTTGGAGACACGTCTGCTTTATTTTTTAAAAAGAAGAGCGGGGGGGGAAAGGTAGGGAAGAAGGGACAGAGAGGAGGGGGAGAGAGAGAAGGGGGAGAGAGAGGGAAGAGGGGAGGGAAGGGGGGATTGAGAAAAAGAGAGAGAGAGAGAGAGAGGAATGAGGGGTGGGACATAGAATCTGACATTTTATTCGTAAAAGCCATAGACCCTTAGAAGTAGGGAGACTGCAAAAGACATAACAGTCCCATAAATTAGTGCATAACTAAGATAAATACAGGCGTCTTCTGTTAAATGCTTTGTTCAGTTCAGTTCAGTTCAGTTCAGTTCACTTGGGACTTTGATAGGCCTCACAGCTTTTTGTGTCCCAATCATCTTTATTTCATTAAAAACATTGGTTGCTTAATGCATGCATATGCTCGGGATATATTTTTATCTATTTTTACTTTATTTCTATCAATCAAAGGGAGATTTTAACTTACTTAACTCAGCGTTAGTATCAAGAAGGTTTTTAAAAGTATTCAAATCTTTTGTTTTTTTTATGTCCCGCAGGTAGTTTGTTCCAATTACGGTGCCACTTGTTCTAAATGAAAATTTTCTAATATTAGTGCGTACAATATTTAATTTGGATTTTGTTATCAGAATTTCTTGTAATTGATTAGTGGTTTTGTTGAAAAAAATTTTGTTAAAATTTGTACTGTTAAGTCCCTTAAATAGCTTGTAAGTCTAAATCAAGTCTCCCCTTATTCGTCTGAACTTTAACGATGGTAAATTTAACCTTCGCAATCTATCTGCATAGCTAACATTTTTGAATTCCTTAATTAACAAGGTGGGTCTTTTTTTTACTTTCTAATACTTGCTGATTGCCTTTTTAAAAAAGGGCCCCCATATCACATTTCCATACTCCAGGTGGGGTCTAACAAATCCCTTATATAGTAATGTAAAAACTTCAGTATCCAAATATGAAAAAGACCGTCTGATTATGCCGAGCATTTTATTTGCTTTCATCTTACACACTGTTTATGTGCTTGTCAAATTCAGCTGCTATCAAACATTACACCAAGATCTTTTTCTTCTGAAACGGAATCAACATCTGAGACAGCATCATTATATTTCTAGAAATATGTATACTCCGGATTATTTTTTCCATAATGTATAACCTTGCATTTAACTGGATTAAAATTATAAATTCCATGTTTCACCCACTTAATTAGATTATCATTTCATCTTGAAATTTTTAAGATGGTTACTTACAGGATCATTATTTTCGAAATCATCTGCAAATATTTACATGAACTAATTACACATTCTGGCAGGTCATTTAAAAATAAACTGTGAACAGAATAGGCCCAAGAAAACTTCCTGCGGAATACCGTTACAACATCTATATTTGAAGAATAATTATTTCCAACTTTCACCCTTTGAAATCGTTAGAAAGAAAACTTCTTAATCCAGTTGTATATATTCCCATTTTACCATAACCTTCAAATTTTTTTAACAATCGGTAGTGGGGCTCAGAGTCAAAAGCTTTCCTAAAATCCAAGTAAATTACGTCAAAGAAAGCCAATCATCGATAATATTTGTAAAATCTTCCATTACTTCTAAAAGTTGTGTCATAACAAGATTTACCTGTCTAAATCCATGTTGGCAATCTGAATATAAGGAAAAATCATTTATTTGGTTTACTAAATGCATCTCTCACAAATGACTCAAGCACTTTGCAAAGGATACAAGTCAAACTTACAGGGCGATAATTTCATGGGTCAGACCCGGTGCCTTTTTAATATAGCAGTTACGTTGCAAACTTCCAATCACTGGGTACCACTCTTACTTATTGATTTATTGAAAAAGCACACACAAAGGCACTGCTAGTTCTCACTTAATCCTTTAGTACTCTTGCTGGTTAACCATCTGGACCAGAAGCTTTAGCAACATCCAATTTACTTAATTTTTCTTTTATCGCTATGGTGTAATGACTATATCACACAGAGTTTTTCCATAGATAAAGAGGGGCTGTCGATTTCAGGAACATTTTCAATATTTTCATGTATGAATACCTAGAAAAGAATTTTTTTTAGCACCTCGGCTTATTCATTATCACTACTGCAATATTACATTCTTTTTTCTCAGGGGACTAATTGAAGAGTTGACATTCATTTTGAGGGGGAACATATTTCCAAAAAGCATTTAGGATTCTTCTTACTATTTTTTGCAATTTTATGCTCATAGTCTCTTTTCGCTTTTCTCACCTCTCTAGAACATTCATTTTTTTAACTTAATATAATTTTGGTAATCTATACCATCTTGTGTGATCAAAAATCTTTTATATAAATTGTACTTTTTTTTAATTTTCTTTTTAAAACAGATTTCCTCATCCAAATTTGGTTTAAATTCTTGTTGCCTTTACTTCCAATTTTGGGGTATATATAAATCCATGCTTCTTGAATTTTATTTCTTTTTTTGACCAACAGTTTCCCCGTCTAAACTATCTAACTCAGTCCAGTCAACCTTTCTAAGATCCTTCTCATTTTGTTGTAGTTCCCTCTTGCTAATTATATTTATGATGTTTGCTTTGCTTGTCACAGTCATCAATTGCGATATATCATCAAATATCAAAAAACACATGATCGCTTTTCCCAACTGGCTGTTTGGGGTTCAATGTCAGATATCAGGTTATCGTCGTTTACAAGAATCAAATCAATCAAGCTAGGTTTTTGTCCTGTTTTCTTCTAGTTTGGACTGCGAACAGACTGATCAGATATGTATCGTTAACTGCTTCCACAAGCACTTCGTTTTCCCTCGGGGGTTTGCCAGTTTTTTTTGGATAATTAAAGTCTCCCATTTTACAGACGTGATCGAACTTTTTAATAATATCTGAATGTAAAATATCCAAAAGTTTAGTAATCATTTCAGCATATGAACTGGATTCTATACATACATCCAAGTAACAGTTTTTTATTGTCCTTTGCTGAAAATAACACCACAAAACTCTCTTGAAACGCATGTTCGTTTAGTTCCTCACAAGGTTTAGCATGAAGGGATGCTTTACATACATGCTACCCTAAAATGGGGTCCTTATTCACAAAAAATCATTAACCAGGAATACAATACTCAGGCTGTTTATATCCAACTGTCGTTTAGCTTTAATTTCAGTTAACGCAATCACACTCGCATTTTTTCTTGAATCAATGAAATAACTCGCTCTTCTTGTTCAAAGAAACTATCCAGATTTGAATTAATTACAGTGCAACTATTTGAACAAGATGTATCTTTATCAATATTAAAACTATGTACATTTTCATTCACATTCAGTCACTGCTTCCTCCCCCCCACCTGCCCAGCACCATGGCCAAACCCTTAACAATTTCCCACCTCTTTATGATCCGTCATTATCTCCTGTTTCCTTCTTCTTGGTTTCAAGCAAGTTCTTCAATTCCCTGTGTCTCTGCCCCTGTAACGGGGTGAAGTCTGGATGAAATAGATTTTTTCCTCTCTTTGTTTTCCCTGGTTTAAGGTAAAATAGTTCCTCAGTATTATTTCTTTCCCTTTTTCAGAACAATCTTGAATCTAAGTAACCTCGGTTTGTCAGATTTTTTCCCGAGTCTGACTGGTTCACAAACAGATTCATCTTTGAGTTTGGCATCAATCTTTCTAGCATTTTCTTCACCCTCAGCAAATCCTCTTTTTCTCTTTTCCTCCTGGGCAACTTCATCACTCCCCTCTCACTCCAACTCAATCACATTTAATTTTCTTTTTTCAATCTCTCCCCTTTCGTCCCGAGCCTCTGCCAATTTCCTCTCAACAGCCTTCTCTTTTTTTGATCTAAGGACTCACCTGTGTATCCAGTTTAAGTTTTACCAATTTATTTCCATGGCTTCAATCTTTGCGATCAAAGTGGTCAAGTTTGTCATCTTTGCATCCTTTTCATACCTTACCTTGAACACACTGGGGGCAAATCCACTGAATGTATGTTTTGTCAGACTCACATAAGAAGTCAAATTCTGACTGGGGGCAGTTCTGAACAATCAAAGTTTACACCCTTGTTTACAGTCATGGCACTCAATTCCTTTTTCATCATCCTCAACGGTGAATCACACGATGGTTTTAAACACATGTAGTTTCTTGCTTCGTAAATGAAGCCGGAGGCGGACTGGTACTGGTAGTAGTACTACCATTAACACTGCCTCGACCTTTCCTTGGTTTAACCATTTTCTTGACAGTTTTCCCAAATAAAGAAAACAAGCTGAGTGTAAAAGATAGGGTGTAAATTTTGTAAATCACCCCCTGAACAAAAGTGTTATTGTTATTTTCAAGTGCACAACATCCATCCATAAGTGTTACAGTGAGTGAACACGTTCAACGCAACACATTTGTTAATCCGTGACACAACTTTAAAAACCCCCTTTAACATTTTTCAAAACGCCTGACTTCAATTTATACGATGTCTTAGTATATAGTTTTACAGTTTTTGAAACACTGGAAAACCACTTTTATGTCAAATACTTATAATAAAGTGAAATAATTTAACAGCGAAAGTTCAGCGGCCTCCTTCCTTCGCGCATGCGCAACCAAATATAACACGAGCTGTTATTCTCATTTCTTGACGACATTAACAGAACAAGTTTGAATAGGCATGGCTGTGTGA
>CM031613.1:75610861-75618361 GCA_018398815.1 Conus ventricosus | reverse complement strand
GCCCAGTAGTTTTGTCTGGAGCGAATGGAACACATTTTGACCACGGACAGACAGACAGACAGACAGACAGACACACACACACACACACACACACACACACACACACACACACACACACACACACAAAACACACACACACACACACACTGGGAGTACGAACAGAGAAAACATGCACAGGACGAAGCATGTTCTCTGCGGCAGTGGGATGGTGCGGTTAACTGGTGTAGATTAACTGCTAAAACTAGGAGAGAATTCACGCTGGGAAAGTTCGAGCCGGACCTAACTTGTGTACCAAAGATCACACAAATATTCTCGCAGGCCGATGTGCGGAGACGTTTTCCCGTGATGTTGGCACTCAAAGAAACAATCCCTATGCAAATACTACTGAAAAATTATCGCATGTATGTTTGAGATCACTACCGTTATTGCCCTTACTATTCTTACGGCTGCAGCTGCTGCTACTACCATTGCTGCTACTGCCGCTGCTGCTACTACTGCTGCTAACACTGCTTCCACCATTATTTCTGTTTTTAATTATTGTTGTTGGTTTTGCCAGAATTATTGTCGTTCCCATCATCATTGTTGTCATTATTATTATTATTATTATTATTATTATTATATAACAGCCCTGTAATCGTATGGTGCCATGTTGGCGCCATTGTTCATGGCACCAAGTTCGCAGGCATACGTTAAGTGTTCAAATCCCTGACCAGTATAGAATTTGGCTTTTTTTTTTCTTGCTGCTTATCTTGACCTGTTGTCATTCTGGGGGTGTCTTGCAGTGGTAGATCGCCTCCCTTCTGATGGTTTCTTATCCACACAACAACAACAACAAAAAACCCAACAACTGTTACTTTCACGACTTGACCGCTCGGACATGGGTAGCGTAAGCGACTGGGCTGCAGACAACGTGAATTGACTTGAATTCCACCTACTGTTCTGAGACCGATTTTGTTATTTAGGGTGGGTGGTTAAGTTAAAATTTAACGTAACATCTCTGTCTTTGGAAGTTTATGAAGCACGACATGTGTGTGTGTGTGTGTGTGTGTGTGTGTGTGTGTGTGTGTGTGTGTGTGTGTGTGTGGCGCGTGTTGTGGTGTGTGTGTGTGTGTGTGTGTTGGTGTGGTTGTGTTGTGTGCGTGCGCGCGTGTATGTGTGTGTGTGTGTGTGTGTGTGTATGTGTGTGTGTGGTGTGTTGTGTGTGTTGTGTGTATGTTGTGTGTGTATGTGTGTGTGCGCGCGCGCGTGCGTCCGTGCGTGTGTGTGTGTGTGTGTGTGTGATGTGTTGGGTTGTGTGTAAGTAGTAAGCGAAGTCCCATGGTACAATGACTTTTGAGGCTGTGAACTTTTACAGGCTGATCGTGCCGGAGGTACGGTATTATGGAAGCCGAAGCCGATCTCTCTCCTTCGCCTCCTTCAACCCCGCCCCCCCCCACCCTCACCCCCACCCCACCCACCTCCCTCCCAGATAACCTGCCCTGATCTGAAACAGGTACCCCTGTACTGCTGAACTGAGAGACAGAGTTACGAAATCGTAAAAGTCGAAGATAACGATTGGTTCCAACGATAGAACGACTGTGGCTTCGCAGGCAAATGGTCTCCCCCCCCCCCTCCCCCCTCTCAATTCCAAGCCCATCTCTTACCAAGTTTGTCTAGTACATTTGCTTCCATGTGTATTTTTTCTTCCCACCTTCCATCTGTTTTCCTTTCTGTCTTTCTCCCCTCTTTTTCTTCTCTCTGTCTTGGTGTCTGTCTTTCTTTCATCCTCTTTTTTCTCCATTCTGTCTTTCTTTCTGTCTTTCCCTTCTTCCTTCTGTTCTCCTCTCTCTCTCTCTCTCTCTCTCTCTCTTCTCTCTCTCTCTCTCTCTCTCTCTCTCTCTTCTTTTTTTTTCTGTTTGCATACACAGTGTAAATGTGTCACTGCATCGATCAATAGAACATAAAGAAACCAAGACGCTTTGTTTCAAACGCCAAAATACTAACTCCCCCCCACCCCCACCCCCAAGAATGTCCATTAGCAATAGAACATACATAGTTGCATTGTGAGCAAGTGTTGTGGTTACTTGTTGGGGACAAACAAAGAGATTGGAAAATCGAAGAGAATGGAAGCCCCCACTTTTAACAAACAAACAAACAAAACAAACAAAAAACAAAAAAAGAGAAAAGAATTTCTTGATAATGTGGGAATATTAGAGGTTGGAAGAGTAAAAACAAAAAAGAAAAGAAAACAAAAAAACTCCAAGCCATATTCCAGATACGTGGAGGGGTAGACATCACACCGCCCGGCAAACACAGACAGGTTTACAGCAGCGAGCAACCCACCAACAATCGTCGTTGAGGGAGGAGGAGAGGCCAGTGACGAGGAATAGGATCAACTGGCCAGTCATGGGCGTGTTCATTATCGGCAAGACTACTATCGATGTTTGTCTTCGTGCCCTACAAGTTGCCTTTCAAACTAGTGATTTTGGAGAGAAGGAATCCGACACGTTCAGAATCATGTTGATGGGCAAACGATTTGATGGCAGACGCATTATTTGATGGCAGAAACCTCTCTGTCTCTCTCTCTCTCTCTCTGTCTTCTGTCTGTCTGTCTGTCTGTCTGTCTGTCGTCTCTCTCTCTCTCTCTCTCTCTCTCTCTCTCTCTCTCTCTCTCTCTCTCTCTCTCTCTCGTCTCTCTCTCTTTGTATCTCGTCTGTTGTCGTCTCCCTTTCTGTCGACTGTCTGCGTGCTCTGTCTGCGTGCCTCTCTCTCTCTATCTTCCTTCTGTCTGCTTGGTTGGCTGGCTGTCTGTCTGTCTGCCTCACTCTCTCTCTCTCTCTCTCTCTCTCTCTCCTCTCGCTCTCTTCGCTCTCTCTCGCTCTCTCTCTCTTCTCTCTCGATCTCCTCCTCCCCTCTCTCCTCCCTCCTCTGTCCCTCACCTCGTTCCCCTGTTCTACCACAGTTCTTGTCAAGCAAATCAGACGATCTACACACACACAAAACCACACACAACACACACACGCACACACACACACACACACACACACACACACACACACCACACACACACACACACACACACACATACACACACACACACACACACACGCACGCACGCACGCGCGCGCGCGCACGCACACACACACACACACACACACACACACACACACACACACACACACGCTCATACATACATGCTTACATACATACACTACACTGAGCACGCAAGGCGCATGCTTGTACGCACACGTGCACATCCTTGGTTTCTGCACACACGTAAGCGCACGTGTCAGAACATTTGTCTCAGTATCGATCAAGCCAGCATATCACTGGTATTGATGGTTGAATAAGCTTTCTACAAAAATTAAAAAACCCGGCGCGCGTGCACGTGATTTCTACATTACATAAAGGTAAGAGGACGCCTACTGCATTTCATAATGCTTTGACGTGTCGCTAGGCGAGGCGACGCCCGAGATGAATTATTGCTTTACAAGGCGTTGAACTAGAACATCTCAGCACTCAAGGTACGTGGGCATGATTTCACGGCGCATTGAACTGTAGCAAGGCAATCAATTTCAATGTTGCTCGGGTCAAAGTCACGCTAGATTTTACATGGTTTGAACACATATGGTTTGTCAACATTCTGTTCATTTTTTTTTTTTTTTGATTTGATGTTCTGGCATGTTTGAGCTTGAAAAGGGAAGAGAGGTATTCCTTTTTTGGAATTCTTTTTTCTTTTTCTTGTCTACCACACCCGGCGTTGCCGATCAATTCATTGTTGCAGGCTATAAACGATTTCAAGACAGATAATCAGGTGTGCAAAATTTCGATTTCTTGATTTCCAATTCAGAGCAATTTCAACCTCGTAGGTGTTTATCGATGTTAGATATGAGGACACACACTAATTTAGAAGCACCTGTTCTTGTTTGGGTTTTTTTCATTCATGTCGATCCAGTGTGTCAATGGAGGTGGTAGATAGGGAAGTTTGCTGTCGTATAGTAAGCATATCGGAACAGGTGGTTGACATGCTGGTGACGGCAAGCCGCGCGTTAAATGGAGTGTATCTGCCACAATATACAACTCCCCATTGATTTCTGCCGTATTTGTCATGCGCTGTATCTGTCATGTACGCATTCACTCTTTCGTTTTGTGTATCTCAGATTTCTTGCCACTGTGGACGGAAACCGCTGTCGCATGATTCATTACTGCTAATGATGATGCAGCACAGTTAGGATATAGTAGGAATGATTAATAGAGAATTTGCTCACACGTAAATTGATATACAGTTATGTGAAGTCGTCAGGCTGTGGTAGTATTGTGTTTCCCGTCTTTCGAGTGCTAGCGTAGATATCCTCTCATTCACCACAACATTTGGAGAGGTTTTCTTTACGTAAAATCATATGGCCAGAGAACGAACGAACGAACGAAAACATTTTAATCAGTATAGGCCATGGATCCTTCAGATGGGGGCACAATACAACAATACCAGTAATGATACTCATGCAGCAAGGTAGCATGTCATAGTTGACAACAAGAAACTGACAGATAAGTATACAGAATGCAACAATAAATACTAGAGTTGGATTCTTTAACTGACCATAATAGTGCGCCTTTTAAAGGCCTTATATAAGTAAATGCACGTGCTCTTCTTCGTCCTTTTGATTTGATATGGCCAGACAGAGAGAGAGAGAGAGAGAGAGAGAGAGAGAGAGAGAGAGAGAGAGAGAGAAGAGAGAGAAGAAGAAAAGAAGAGAAGTCGAACACGAACACAAAAGAAGAACAAGACGAAGAAAACAGGGACAGAGAAGAGAGCGAGAGGCAGAGTGCACGTGACGCAGTGAAAAGGTCGTCAAGTTGTTCTGGTTGAACCTAAAAACCTATAACTATGAGAAAGAGGGGAGGAGCAGTGGGAGGAAAATAGAAGCAGGGTGCAAACATTAGCTCTTTGTCCAGACAGATTGCTGAAGGGGTTCGAGCAGGGTAGGATACTATCTATCTATCTGTCTGTCTGTAGATAGTAATAATAATAATAATGATAATAATAATAATAATAATAATAATAATAATAATAAGAGAAGACAGAGAGAATACGGATGGTTAAATGATTCGTTTAATATCAAAGAGCCAGTGCAAGAGTTGGTGCGTATCTCAGAGAGAGAGAGAGAGAGAGAGAGAGAGAGAGAGAATTCTGGTGATCTGTTCTGTCTTCAGTTTACTGAAGAGTCGCTTTCTTTCTCTAAAGAACCAGAACAGTTCAATTCAAGAGAGACCATGGGGAATTCCCTTGGTCATTGGTTCATTATTAAGTCATGAGTCACCAGCTCAGTGTCAAAAGAGCCAGACCAGCGGTACGTCGGCTTTATGGAGGGTGGGCGTTAAAATCATTAAGTCAGTCGTTGAGTAAGTGCTATTGCATGTCCGCAAAAGAGAAGATTGCGATGTTTTGTAGTGATTCGCTCAGCAGTCAGTTGTGTGAATCGTCGGCTTCTTTTGTGAAAAGCTGGAGAACTAGCATGTCAGAGAAGTGTGGATGAAACTAACCGCTCATAATCAGGAATCAAGCAAGGATAATTGTACAACGGCGATGGAGAAAAACGATCACGGTTGTTTCTTCAGTCTTGGACTCATTTTCATAGAGCTGGTGAGAGATAGAGAGAATGCAAACGATAAGCTGAAAAGGGCAGTCAATCCATGCTCAAGGCGACTGAGCATTTATAAGAGAGAGAGAGAGAGAGAGAGAGAGAGAGATTCAGTCCTGTGTGTGCCATTTAATGCCTTTCCAATCAGAGCCCGGAACAGCTGGCGTATCTCTCTCTTGTCAATCTCGCCTCATAAATCACGCCGACGATGACTTGTGAAAAGGTTTCACCCTGACGCTGCCCAAGGACTGTTAATAGCTTATCCTAATTGGCTCAGCTCTCGTGCTGTATAGATGAATTCTAATTGGCTCAGCTCTCGTGCTGTATCTATGACGTGGACTTCCCTTCTGCCTCATTTTTGATCCCGAAGGAAACGCTACCTGCCATCATGTGATGAAACGTTTTGAGTTTCACTTCTTCGCCGTGGCTTCTTTCCTCGTCGCACTGTCGTCATTTTTACTTTAAAGGAAGAATGGTGGATTGTCGCGTTGGATCGTGTCTGTGGGAGTGTTGTACCTGTTCTACTTGATCTTTTCAAGTTATTGACTGACAAGAAGAGTATGAATTGCGAACAGAATTTATACCAATCAGAGAATACTACAATATACTGCACATGTTAAAACAAAACAATGGCGGCTCATTATTTGGGAACACAATTCCTGTCTGATTTCTGAGCTCTCGAACTTAAGGTGCATCTAATTTATCCAAGAATCAAGTGGATTATAAACAGAAAGCTCAATTAGGTTCATTCTTTCTCAACCATTCTGTCTGTCTGTCTATCTATCCATCTATCTATCTATCACTGTCTAAACAGAAAGCTCTATTAGGTTAAGTCTTTGTCCACTATTCTTTAATTGTGTTACTTATCTATCTGTCTATATATCTATCTATATATCTATTTCTCTGTCTGTCTGTTCGTGTCTGTTTGTCTGTCTGTTGGTAAGTCTATCCATCTTTCTGTCTGCTTGTCTGTCAGTCTGCCTATCTGTTTATCTATGTACACACATACACGCGCACGCGCACGCATACGCACATGCACACACACACACACACACACACACACACACACCACACACACACACAGAAGAAGATAGATAGATAGATAGATAGATAGATAGATAGATATGTAGATAGACAGATGGATGGCTGAATAGATAGACACACAGACACACAGACGGACAGATAGATAGATAGATAAATAGACAGACAGACAGACAGACAGATAGACAGATGGATTACAGCCAGTAAAGAAAACGAATGCAGGTAAATTTGATAATCGATCACACAGTCTTTTAAAAAGACTTAACAAAATAAAAGGAAATTTTGCTTTTAAAAAAAAAGCGTTGAATTAGTCCAAAACCAAAGAGATAGCGGGAAGAAGTATCTCAGGTGATTTTGTGGGTACCTGCTAGGGATGGCGTTTTCCCCTTCAGATCTCCGACCTTCTCCATAAAAAATAGCGGAAGAATATCCAGTGATTTTGAATGGGGTAACTGTAGGATGGCTGTTTCTAAGATCAGACTTTCATCCAGTAAAAAGATAGAGGGAAGAAGTATCAGTGATTTTGTGGGATAACCTGCTAGGGATTGGTGTTTTCTTTCAGTGCAGCCTTTTTCAGTACAGAGAGATAGCGGGAAGAAGTATCCCTCAGCGTATTTTGTGGGGTTGACTGTAGGGATGGCGTTTTCCCTCAATCCAGACCCTTTCTCAGTGTACAAAGAGATAGCAGGGAAGAAGTATTCAGGTGATTTTGGGGGTACTGCTAGGGATGGCGTTTTCCATTCAAGACGCACCTTTTCGTCGATGCTTCAGTTGCCCGAACAAAATGCATGATGCAAGCCACCTGGTAGCATTCCTGCAGGAAAGATGATCGATCTATGAG
>CM031613.1:75600861-75608361 GCA_018398815.1 Conus ventricosus | reverse complement strand
AAGTCACCAGCAACCAGGTGAACATGTGTGTGAATGTGCAGTCCATGAGTAGTGTCAGGTCGGAGCTTTTACTTTCACCTTCCAGTTCGCCTAAACATCCTTAAACGCCTACACCCGCTATAGAACATTGCGCCATAGTCTGGTGCAGCACATTTAGTTTCACCGATTCACTGGCAACAAAATTGCATGGACTACATGAGGTATCGGCCAGCAAAGCACGTATTTTTTCTGCTTTTGTTTTTTCTTTTCTTTTGGCAGCAAAGCACGTACACACAACGACGTGAAATAGAAAAGATTGGGGATGAAACAGATCTTATGTAACTCTGCATCCATTGTGCAAAGATTGTCGGAGAAATGTTGTAATAACGCCTGCAGATATTATAAAAAGAAGAAAAACATCAGCGAGGACGGTGCTGACAATCCTCTCCAACGATGACATTAATCCGGAGCGATGTGAAGTGCGACTCTTTGTCTCTGCAGTTGGCTCATTTGAGAGCGGGAATTTGGGAATAACGCCTCGGGACACTGAGGTACTTGTCTCCTGAAATCCCGTGCTGACGGCGCGGACAGTCTTCTTCACCTAGGACATTAATCCAAAGCGATGTGAAGTGCCATTCCTTGTTTCGGCAGTTTATATTGAGAGAGAGAGAGAGAGAGAGAGAGAGAGAGAAGAGAGAGAGAATCCTCTTCTCCTAGGACATTAATCCGAGTACTTGTTTTGGGAGTATGCTCATATAGAGAGAGAGAGAGAGAGAGAGAGAGAGAGAGAGAGAGAGAGAGAGAGAGAGAGAAGAGAGAGAGACAGAGAGAGAGAGAGGGGGGGGGGGCAGGCAGACAGACAGACAGAGACAGACATATAGGGAGATAGAGAAAACAACGGAATTCAAACAAGCATTGACCACGTAGTGGACGTGTTAAACTGCACGCTGCTGATTAGTAGGCGGCAGATCTCGGATATCGAGCAAGCTTTCAAGACTGGGCCGCGCACAATGCAACAGCAAGGACTCTCGCTCGATGATTGCGCATTTTTACCTTTGGGCAGGCAAAATGTTAATAATTAGATTCCAGATTTTGACAGACAGGCTCCGATTTTGTGCAATAAGAGTGACCTCTGACCTGACTTCTCGTCAAAGAGATTGAGTAGGCTCCCTTCGTTGACAAGGCTAGACTGCTTACTTTTGGAATGGACGTCTGCGCGTTCAATACACACTGTCCCTTCGATCAAGATACAGAGAGTAGGGTCGTAGGACCAAGTTCAGCATAAGAACTGTGGTGAAGAAGAAAGTTCTCACTAAGAAAAACAATCACGGATGTAGCAATCACATGGAAGACGGGATAGTAACAAAGCCGAAAACCAACCACGGATGTAGCAATCACATCGAAGATGGGAGAGTAACAAAGCGGAAAAACCAACCACGGATGTAGCAATCACATCGAAGACGGGAGAGTAATAAAGCGGAAAACCAACTACGGATGTAGTAGTCACATCGAAGATGGGAGAGAAACAAAGCAGAAATTTAACCATGGATGTAGCAATCATATGGAAGACGGGGGAGTAACAAATCAGAAAACCAGCCATTGATGCAGCAATCATATGGAAGACGGGAGAATAAACAAAGGGAAAACTTACCATGGACGTAGCAATCCTTTGGAAGACGGGAGAGTAACAAAGCCAAAACCCAAAGCTATCCATTCATCGCCGCAAGGCTCACAATGTTTTCAAGTGGCGTCTGGAGTATACAGGGAAATCATTAGTGGAAGAAGGGTGAGACATGGAAAATGGTGATAGTGGGCGACATGGAGGAGCATGTCACATGACTGACAGAGTCCTGGTGACAGAAAACAGGAATGATCATAATTTCCAAAACTTTAGAACGCAACAGACATGTTAACGCTGAGTTTTCATTTGTTACACAACATCCAAAAAGAAATCGAATTTTTCTGCATCAAACAGCAATAGCAGCTACACGCCTATTGTCTTGGGGGACAAATCATAGACTGAGATCGTCCAGTCTAGAGAGGCGAAACTCCGCAGCAACAGTCAGTTTGGCAAACTGGACCTGGGGCATCAAGGATGGGCAAAATAGACGAGAAGACGAGATGCTGTTCAAACAGGTTATAATGGAGTGAAGAGAGATGTAAATCTTTAGGAAATAAACAGTGTTAAGTGATGGGCGGATTTCAACATGGGCATAGAAAAAACAAACATTTTAAATGAAGAATAAGAGGTGATATGTGAATACTATTGTTTCGGGTTCACCTTCTCATCCAAAATTAGTCCCAAAGGGAACTAACAATCTTATTGTGAAAGGCAAACAAGCAGCGTTAGGCCTCGTCAGAGCTCTTCGAAAGCGTAGGAAGATGTCATACGCACCTTTTTTCGAAACAATTTTCATGTAACATTTTAGCCTTCTCTGGTTTAGTGTTTAAATACTGGGTATGGATAGATCAGTAAGTAATAACAACTCATATATTCATTGATACAGTAAAGTAACGTTTCTCCACACTCTCCGTTTTGTTAAGATGATTTGGAAAATAAAACTTGCGCGTTATTTGTGTCTACCTACAGAATGGAAATACTATCTTGAAGTGTATACTTTCCTCTGAGTACCTGTGTGAGGCCAAACAATGTACAACGTGATAGTTAAATATCAAAATACATTTTTCATAAGATTTTAAGACTTGAGAGATAGTTGCCTCTGACTGGAAATTGGCTGATTTTTTCTTAATGAATACAGTGCCTGGGTGGACTGCCTCGCACATCTTCTCCACATTCCGTTTGGAGTTCAAGACTGGCTGATGTGCAATAAAACGTTCTCTCTCTCTCTCTCCTTTCCCACAATCCTCTTTCTCTTGCTCGCTTCAAAATTTTTTCTCATCCTCCTTTCCCACAATCCTCTCTCTTGCTCGCTCCAAAAGTCTTTCTCCTTCTCCTCCTCGCCCCCACCCCCGCCCCACCTTCTCTTTATCTCTCTCTCTCTCTCTCTCTCTCTCTCTCCAAGCTTCTCGGCTCCTCCCTCACTTTCCCCGCATTACTAATTCTCTCCCTCTGTTTCTCCTTTCCTTCTGTTCGTACTCCCGTCCTCCTCTCTCTACTTTACCTGTTTTTAGCGCCCACCCTCCCTTTCTTCCTTTCCCCACTCGCTCCCCCCCCCCCCCCCTGCCCACCTGTATTGCAGATTCCCTCCTTCCCTTTATCTTTCACGCCTTCCACATGTCCTTCCTCTCTCCCTCACCCCCCTTTTCCCCCGTTCCCAACCTTTCAGCCTGTTTTTCACTCCTCCTTTGGGTTACGAATGAAAGTGGAACAGTGGACAATAAACCTGAAAGAAACGTAAAAACAGCCCACGTCCAAATGGTTTCGGGCATAGCAATGTGAGGTCAGGCCAAATTACCCTTTTTTTTAAAATTTTACTTCTACAAAAGTCTCCCCCCTTCGGTAAGGAAAGTGCACGTTCACGAACATTTCAAGTTGATTTTACATATAAGAAATATTTGTAGATAAACCAGCGTAGGCGAGATATTTCATTACAGAACAGAAAACTTCTTTTTTTTAAACACAAAATAAAACCTTTCTTGGATGGTTGACCGTTAACGTCAGATTTTTATTTTTTTTTTCTTTTCAAAATGAAATGCAACGTACATATGACCCCACTCTTCACCCACTCATCCCATGAAACAATGCACTGGCTGGTTCTGAATAATATTGTTCTGAAAGCAGCCCCTTTATTTACGTACCGTACATTGCCTGGGCCCATGTTTCAGAGCCTGTATCTCCACCATCGGCACAGCGGGCAAAGGCAGAGAGATGTTGTGGCCTGTAGGACCATGTCGTGCGCATGTTACACATACATAACGGCTTTTTCTCTTTTTTTTGCTGTTGTTGTAAATATTCCGGTCTTGGACAGCGACACTTATTTTGCTTTTGTCCCGTGTGCATTATTTGTCCATTAGGACACGAGCCTGTGTTGCTTTCCTTTCACGTGATTTCTGTAGGTTCGCAGCACATTTGGAAAACGTGGCAGAAATCGTTAGATTGATCTCTCTTTCTCTCCCTGTCTGTCTGTCTGTCTGTCTGTCTCTGTCTGTCTGTCTGTCTCTCTCTCTCTCTCTCTCTCTCTCTCTCTCTCTCTCTCTCTCTCTCTCTCTCTGTGTCTGTCTGTCTGTCTCTCTCTCTCTCTCTCTCTCTCTCTCTCTCTCTCTCTCTCTCTGTTTCTCTGTCCCTGTCTGTCTGTCTGTCTGTCTGTCTGTCTGTCTCTCTCTCTCTCTCTCTCTCTCTCTCTCTGTCTCTCTCTCTCTCTCTCTCTCTCTCTCTCGCTCTCTCTCTCGCTCTCGCTCTCTCTTCTCTCTCTCTCTCCTCTCTCTCTCTCTCTCTCTCTCTCTCTCTCTCTCTCTCTCTCTCTCTCTCTCTCTCTCGCTCGCTCTCGCTCTCGCTCTCGTTCTTCTCTTTCTTCATTTTTCCTCCCTTCTGGGCGTGCCTTTTCTATCAGCCTCTCTCTCCTCTCTCTCTCTCTCTCTCTCTCTCTCTCTCTTCTCTCTCTCTCTCTCTCTCTCTCTCTCTCTCTCTCTCTCTCTCTCTCTCCCTCTCTCTCTCTCTCTCTCTCTCTCTCCTCTCTCTCTCTTGTTTTTTGCTATCTCCCCTGATCTTTCCTTTCCAGGCATTAATGTTTTGAGACTCCACCCATCCATTCCATTTGGTTCTACCTTGAAGCAGAATTTTTTTTTCACTGTTATGAGAAGGAATGGGAGTAGAGAGAAGTAGGGAGAAGGGGGGCGGGGGGGGGGGGGGTGCACATTCGGGTAATAATCGTATACTCGTGATAATGATTACTTTCGTGATAATAATGAAAGTTGTCATTGTTATCATGATTATAATGTATCGAAATACAATAATGACGACAACAAATTTCGATTATGATAAAAACTCTCAACAGAAAAAGAGCGAGTGGCGCTCTTTTGTTGTTGAGAGTTTTTCGTTATTATCATCATACATTTCTCCATCCCCGCATGAAAATTGCATGCCCGTCTCCGCTCTATTTTTTTCGATCGCGGAAAAGTTTTCTTTAGGCGATTTGATGGTGTTGATGATTGCCCCCCCCCCCCCCCCCCCACCCCTAGCCCTGCCCACCCCCAGCCTATTCCCCCCCCCCTCCTCCAAGAATCCCGCTATTTATTTTTTAAAGACTCACCAGAATGGTTCTGAGTTCACTCACCCGCAGACAAGACTGGTCCTGTCGTGTATCGCTCAGCCGACCGCGGAGGTCATGTCAAGGCTGTTGACGCAGAGACGGGACAGAAGTGTACACGTACACCACCCTAGACAGTATCCTGTCTCTGGCCACCTCACCAATGTACAGGTTATCATGTACACGTACACCACCCTAGACAGTATCCTGTCTCTGGCCATCTCACCAATGTACAGGTTATCATGTACACGTACACCACCCAGACAGTATGCTGTCTCTGGCCACCTCACCAATGTACAGGTTATCATGTACACGTACACCACCCTAGACAGTATCCCGTCTCTGGTCACCTCACCAATGTACAGTTTATCATAATAACAAAACAGTTTTTTTATACCATAAACCGTATGTTCATAAGAAGTTTGTGCAGAGTTGGGGAATTCTTTGTAACGCAAAAACCATGCTCCTTGGGAGCTAGTTCACATTCTTTACATCAGTATCCCTGCATCAGCATGTTTTAACACGAGGTGAAAGTCCGTAGCTTCCTCGAATTGTGAAATCTATTTTTTTTTCTTTTGCAGTCAGTTCATGTTTTGTAACGACTCGCAACGGTGATTGGCCAGAACCTGATATGTTCACTGACGTAGTGCGGGTGTCCTCAACAAGGATGTAAACGTACAGGTACATTCATGTCATGACGAGGGAGATGGGTCTGCCGGAGAGGGTATTGTTCAGACTCCACGGGTTTGGAATCACGTGATGAACAGGTGAAAGAGAAGTGGCGGAGGAGGAGTGAAGTGGGGAAGGGGGTGGAAGTGAGGTAAGCAGAAATAGAATTAAGCCAAGACTGACTCCGGCCGTATACTGGGGAGGAAGATCAGTATTAAAAAAAAAACAGTTCATTGTTGTCTGTTGTATAAGCATCATGTTGATGGTGAGAATTTGACGAGCAACCGCAGGAGAGCACGCCTGTTCTTCTTTGCACGACCCAGATTCCCTCAGCTGTTTTCTAGTTCTTTGTGCACACAGATAGAAATAGACCGGACGCAAAACGCTCATCACAGCCTGACATATGTGCAGGGCAGTGGTAACTTTGCAGTGTTAACACAAAGTCGTGGTATAAGACCACCACTTTTAGTGAATAATAGCAGCAACATAGTATTTTCATAGCGACTGTGTTGCAAGCCATAAAGTTAGGAGCAGAAAACAATGACATTGTACCTTCATTAGCTCTTACAGTCAGAATCAAATAGTAAAAACGCTACAGTTTCGCAAAGGGTTTTGCTGCGTAATTTGGAAACAAAAAAAGCTTTGAACAGATTTGGGTAACAAGAAAGTCTTTTTGAAATGAGTTTGCGCTTTGAGACTGTCTCCTTCAACACACAGTTTAACAATGCCACCTTTTCATAGCTTTTTGTTGCATGATACAGCGTCCTATTAACAGATAGTAGTAACAACGATTTGTTTTTCTAAGGCTTTTAATACAACGACCTTTTGGAGGAGAGTAGTAACAGTATAGTATTTTCGTATCCTTTTGCAATTAAGTAAGCAACGATCTTTCAACATATAGTAGTAAACAATACAGTGTGTTTTGGGGCTTTACAAAAGACACAATGATAGTTGAAAGACAGTACTATTAATTTAAAGTGTTTTTTTTTATACAATACAATGGCATTCATACAGATAGTAGTCGGAACGCTCATTTTAAATGTTCGTTGCATAGTATGACGGCCTTGAAACACAAGACAGTCAAAACAGAGGCAAACAAGTTACAAGACAAAAGACGACGCGTTTGGACCTCTTAGGTCTTCTTCAGGCAAGATAAACAACATCAAGGACAATGAAAACAAAGAAAGAGCAATCACTGATCTTCTCCAGTTCGCCGCAAGATGGGCGCAGAATGAAAAAGAGGCTAATGGAAAGGGTACAAAGCTGATTTTAAGTTACACACACACATATATATATATATATATATAGAGAGAGAGAGAGAGAGAGAGAGAGAGAGAGATAGCTCGTTTTGCTCTTTCATGATTTCCTTTTGCTTCTTAGGTGGCACCTTTGGTTGTTTTTTTGAAAACTCAACAAGCATACTACAGTATTGCACACCAGCCTTTTTCTGGGATAGCATTCTTCTTAAAAGTGAAAAGGCAGAGGAGTTAAGTTACCACTTTCCGCGGTCACTGAGGTGAAACAGTTAGGTTTCGAAATACCGGTATCTGACCAGGAGTTATATGTTGGTGAGTTTCCTCCCCGTTGGAGATTGTCTCCCCTTGGAGACTATAAGCTTGCTGAAGGCTCATTTTGAGAAGCATTT
>CM031613.1:75578361-75595861 GCA_018398815.1 Conus ventricosus | reverse complement strand
CACTTGATTGAAACTTTTTGTGAGTTTCGAGGTCTTCCTACCAGTGGTAGCAAAGCGAATTTTCTCCAGATGCTTGGAATTGTTTATCGCTGTCGTGTCTGTCGATTTGTTAAAATTGAATTTCAGACTTTTTTTTCATTTCTTTGGGGTATTTTTTTTGTTTGTTTTTGTTTTGTTCACTGTCTTGTGGTTCAAACATAGCTTAACATAGATAATGACAAGGTCATGGTCACCACCCACGTCAGTCCTGGCAATCTTCTCGTCTTAGCCCTGTCAGTTTCAGACCTGCTCCTGTTCTTTACAAGAATACAGTCTATGTGTCTGTGATACTGACCGCTCGGAGAGTGCTATGTCCATTGACGGGATGCTTGATGCGCTCAGACTGTGTAAAGACCTGGCAAAGTCTAGCTGGCGTGGTCCTGTATCATTGTGTTCTCATTACTGAACAGCTTAGAAATTCTTCCAGTCGTCTTGGGCATCTCTACCAACCTTGACATTCTAGACAGCCTGAGCGATGAGGATAATTTTTCTTGTTAGCCTCTTTGATGACCGTTTGAAGCCGGCAGAACAAACAGGTGTTCGGGAACGTGTATTTGCACTACCGTGATGTTGAACGATTTTGATCGCAGGCGAATGATCATGATCCTGTTGGAAACAGGGTAGCATCCAGGAACAGCGTGCCCGACATTCTTGTGAACTAAACCCCACTCTATGTCAATGTTTGTGTTCTTCGCCATGGCATACAAAATGCCTTCGCCGAGACTGAGAATGTACCAGGAGCCTTTATCCACACGACTGGTCCAGTTCTTCAGTCGTTCAGTCTACCGACGTTCCTACGTTGCCGGCGGCAAATCGGATGGTATCCCGTCCGCAGAAATTTTTGTCGGTGTATCACGGGCAAGTCCAGCCAGACAGAGTCAACCCTGACGCGGTCAGTTTTCATGGTAGGTATACTCCACACGTACACGTGCAGCAGGTAGTGCTGGATTGTACGACTGCCAGCAGAGGAGAAAGAAACCTCTGACCTGACCAGACCTGAAATGTACGATGTTCAGGCTTCTCATTGACATCTTCAAATGTCATAAGAGTATTTGTCTTTCAGTCTTTAAATTGTCTCTTTAGACAGGTTGCTCTCTCTCTCTCTCTCTCTCTCTCTCTCTCTCTCTCTCTCTCTCTCTCTCTCTCTCTCTCACACACACACACACACACACACACACACACACACACACACACACACACACACGTACACACACACGCGCGCACACACACACACACACACACACACACACACACACACACACACACACACACACACACACACACATTTAATTGCGCGTGCAAGTAA
Organism: Conus ventricosus; assembly: GCA_018398815.1. Classification (NCBI taxonomy): domain Eukaryota; kingdom Metazoa; phylum Mollusca; class Gastropoda; order Neogastropoda; family Conidae; genus Conus; species Conus ventricosus. The sequence continues at coordinate 75,594,516 of CM031613.1, read as the reverse complement.
ATTGTGTGTGTGCGTGTGTGTGTGTGTGTGCGTGTGTTTATATGCATGCATTTTTGTGTTAAATTAAAAGTATCCGACATGATCGAACAATATAAAAGATTTGTTCCCTATCTCTTGTTGCTTCAACCCTTAAAAAACCATGCCAAGGAAGTTGTCAACATGTTTTGTGGAAAGTGGCATTTCCAGTGAAATCGAACCAGTCAAGAAGATGTATATCACAGAGGAATGGAGTCTGAAGTGACAGGGTCTCCTTGACAGTTTTTTTTTAAGCCAACAGTTATCATCATGGCATTGTCACCCAGAATCAGCCCTGATACGAAATTGTGACGCGCTATGTTCAAGCACTTTCTCTTCCACAGTTCCCACCCTCGTCAAACGAGCGGACAGCCTAAATCACCTCAAATGACGTGTCAATGTCTTCCAGAGCCGATGGCACGTGCACACCGAGAATAAATTACGTGGGAAGGTTGAGGACGATCGCGTTCACAGACAGCTAGTTCTGCCCGATCTTTCTGGCCAGTTCCCACAAAGGGCCAGCAACACGACGTTTAGAATGTCGCCCGCACCATTTCTCTGTTTCACGGGCAGCCTGGTAATTGCTGCCTGCTTGAAAAAAAAGAAAGAAAAGGAAAGAAGAGAGAAGAAAAGGAAGGGAAGTACCCAGCGAGCGAGTAATCATGCGGCATAATGAGGCTGAAATCATGTGGCGGTATCGGTCCGTATTTAATCGAAGCAGGACAAGGCTGTCCGCAAGGAGAGGATGGAGGGAGGGGGGGGGGGTAGGTATGGGAGATGGAGTAGGGGTGGGGTGGAGGAAAGGAGAGGGAGGGGTTAGTGGGGGGGGGGGGGGGTGTGGAGGAATGGAGAGGGAGGGGTTAGTGGTGTTGTAACGAGTGCGTTCAAGTGGGTGGGTCGAAAGAGATGAGTTTTTCCCGCCCTGTTTTTAAGGGGTTTGTTTGAGGCCTAAAAGGCGTGGACATTTTTCCCCCCTCTCTCACAGATTTGAGAGGTTTGCTATTAGGCGGACCTCTGTTTTGGCCGTCGCTTTTTTCGTGTACAAATTTCACACAGAACAAAGATCCGTTCAGAAGCGAAAGAAGTAAACTCTAGGGGTAGTTCTCTTCTGATGTAATCGTCTGATTAAAAAAAAAAAAAACTTATACTCTGCTCAGTCAGATCATTATTTTCCATTTCAGTTGTATAATTTAAAAAGAAACGGTGCTAGTTCCGCCACAGATGCACACAAACAGATTACAGGACAAAACACTAGTGTGTTTTGCGGTCTTGTAACGAGAGTGCAACGAACACAAACCACGATTGTAACGAACACAAAACACTTGTGTTTTGTCCTGTAATCTGTTTGTCTGTATTTGTGGCGGAACTAACACCGTTTCTTTTTCAATTTTGCTTCATTTTCCGCCCCCAGCCACTCCGTTTTGAAACTAATTTCAGTTGTCTGCCCTTCCCCCCTGTCTTTACTGCCGTTCACTGTTTTGCCCGTCTCTTTTTTTTTTGTGTACAAATTTCACACAGAACAAGGATCTGTTAAGACCCGAAACCACCAAATGGTGCGGTACTCTTTTTAATGTAACTGTCTGATTTAAAAACAAAAAATCTACTCTCTCGAATTTGTACTTTCCATTTTAGTGGTATCCCTTTTCTTATGTCTTTAGGATAGTCCACTTTTTTTCTGCTTTTTGGTCCTTCACCAGTTATGCACCGGACGTCCTAACCATTGTACTGTTGTTCCACTCTATAATTACATTGGAACTGAAGGCACTGTATGCTTTCATTTAACAAGCTTAATTTTTGTTTTATATCATTTTGAACATGATGTTGGCTCACTAGGTGCAAGGTCATTTTGCTTGTTTGTTTGGCTTTCCCGTCATTTACCATCTCTGTTGACCATCCACCAAAGACTGGTGATGAGGAGTTATGTGGTCAGATGCGTTGCACCTGTTTGCGTGTCTCTTGGGGAAGATCATTCAGAATGATTACAAGAAGACAGCCTGTGACTCACAGCCAAATCGTGTTGTTTCTAACCTCCGCCGCCCACGTGAGCCATATCGAAACCGTCGACAGAAATGGTTCGTGTCATGTTCGATGAACGTTCGAAGCCGGCACGCCACATTAAGAACGACTTTTATTTTTCTCTTGCGTCTGCGGGGGCATCTGTTTGTCGGAGGAATTATTCTAACCAGATTGAAACTGATTCTTTGGTGGATTCTTCTTGTTGTTATTGGTTTGATGAATGGGTTCGTTAATCCAGCTTGTTCGGCTGGCTGTTCTAATGGTGTTTCAACATTCATGAAACCGTCGTCAAGAGGTTGTCTCTCTTAGGAAATCTGCTTAATCTTCTCATGTCCTCCTATATTTGACCCCACCACCCTCACCCCCACCCCACTGTCTCATCCTTTCATGTTCACTGCCTTGCAGAGTTTGCCGTGTGCTTTGCTCATGGGCTCATGTTTGTGTTTCTCAGCTTCTTCTTGTGACATTCATCATCAAACATGACGTTCAACAGTGGTACGGGTATTGACATTATAACAGTAAAACCACCATGAATCACCAGCAGCACTTCATTGATGTTTTACGACTGGGCAAAAAATATTGAATGCCCCAAATAATCCTGCCGAAAAACAATAACTAGATATGTATCACAAACTCAGTGTGCAGTCTTTGTAGATACCATCACATACTGCCAGATGTATCAACAAATTTCGAGCTTCTGTTCCGAATGTTGAACTGCAAGAGCAAGTGTTACTGATCTCCAATTCTGATGTCTTAGTTTATTAACATTGTAGACATCCAGTACACGCTTAGAATACTGGCCCGTAACAAGTGAAAGGTCAACTAGCCAGTCATTATACAGAAACGTGCTTACATTGACCAAAGTAGAGAACAACTTCTTGTGAGTAAAGCAAGGGCCTGATTCATCACCAAAGACTCGCTGCTTGTGATAATTTCTGAACAAAGCAACAGATCCAGAACACCAGCCCCATGCCACCATGAACTCTGGGGAAGTCAGTGTGCAGACTGTTAATGTTCAGGTTGATCGGTAGAAACATTGGGTCGTTTAGCTTCCCAGGAACGCTAGAATTGCATACGGATCACACATGATTTCAGTGAAGTGCCCCATGACAACATAGAATTGCTCCTTTCAGCAAAGCAAAGGACGGTAACTAACTTTATGCTATCATTTCTGTGATTGCCTTGCAAAATGTTCGAGCTGTTATAAGATTTTACGATTTGATTTCATCTGCTTGTTAACGCACCGTTGTGGAAGTTACGTTCTACCCGCTTTTCGCCGATTTGTTTACTTCTCTGTGTTCAGCAAGATTACGCTCACGAACGAAAAGACTTCTGAACCCGATTTCAACGTAACTCTAGAAAGTGCCCCTTGGACAAGCATATTTTGTTTTTAATGTTTTGACACCCAGATCTGGGGCAATTTAGCAAGAACGAAAGTAAAACAATGTTCGTGAAGATTAAGATACCCAAGGACACGTCCCCACTTTTGGCCTGAAAAAGCCCTTCACTATTGGCCTTAGAACCCTCACTATGTGGCCTGAAACTTCACTATGGGGCCCCTGTAAAAAGCCCTTCACTGGGGGCCCTGTAGAAACCTTCATGTGTGGCCCTGTAGAAGCCTTCACTGTGTGGCCTGTAGAAGACCTTCACTAGGGGGCCTGTAGAAGACTGCGTGTCGGCCTGAAAGCCCTTACTAGGGGCCCTGTAGAAGCCTTCGTGTGTGGCCTTAAAGACCTTCATATGTGGCCCTGTAGAAGACTTCATGGGGCCTGTAGAAGCCCTTCAGTGTCGGGGCCTGAAGAAGCCCTTTCATGTCTGGCCTGTGGGGAACTCACTTGTCCCTGGGAAACCTCACTATGGGGCCCTGTAAAAGACCTTCACTGTGGGGCCTTAGAAGACCTTCATGTGGGGCCCTGAGAGACCTTAGTGTTCCTGTAGAAGCCTTTCATTGGGCCCTGTAGAAGACCTTACTTGTGGCCTTAAAAAAAACCTTTGACAGGGGCCTTAAAGATTGCTAGTGGCCTGGAAGACCTTCCTTTGGCGTGTAAAGACCGACTTGTGGCCTGTAAAGACATTCACATTGCCTGTAAAACATTCCTTGGGGGCCTGTAAAAGAATTCCATTTTGGCCCTGTAAAAACCTTCACTGTGGGGCCCTGTAGAAACCTTGACATGGGGCCTGTAAAGCCTTCACTATGGGCCTTAGAAGACCTTGACTTTTGGGGCCCCTGTAAAAGACCTTGACTATGGGGCCTTAGAAGACCTTGACTTTGGCCTGTAGAAACCTTCATTCTGGCCCTGTAAAGCCTTCATTTTGGTTAGACCTTTTCATGTTGGCCGTAAGCCTTCAGGTCGGGCCCCTGAAAAAACCTTTCAGTGTCTGGCTGTAGAAGATTTTCGTTTCGGGCCTTAAAAAAGATCCCTAGGGGCCCGTAAAGACCTTGACTTGGGGCCCCTGTAGAAAAACCTTCACCAGGGCTGAAAAAGACCTTTCACTATGTGGCTGTGAAGCATTCCTATTGCCGTAGAAGACCTTTCACTGTGGCTTAGAAGCCTTCACTTTTGGGGCCTGTAGAAGACCTTTTTCACTTTTGGGGCCGTAAAACCTTCATATGTGGCCTGTAAAGACTTCCTATGTGGCCCTGTAAAAAAAAACCTTCATATGGGGGCCTGTGAAACCTTCCTATGGGGCCTGTAGAAGACCTTCACTTTTGTCCGAGAAGCCCTTGATAGTGGCCTGTAGAAGACTTCACTAGTGGCCTGTAAAAGCCTTCACTATGGGGCCTGTAAACCTTGACTAGGGGGCCGTAGAAGCCCTTTGACTATTGGCCTGTAAAAGCCTTGCTATGGGGCCTTAAAGACCTCTGTCGGGCCCTTTTTAAAGATTTCACTATGCCCCCTTAAAAAGGGCCTTTCCCTATGGGGCCTGTAGAAGCCCTTTGACTATGGGTGTAAAAGACCTTGATATGGGCCCTGTAAAGACCTTCATGTTGGCCTGTAGAAACCTTTCAGTGTCTGCCTGTAAAACCTTCATATTCTCCCCGTAAAGATCTTCCTTTTTGGCTTAGAAGACCTTCCTGTGGGGCCTGTAGAAGATTATTTTTGGCCTGTAGAAGCCTTCTTTTTTTGGGGGCCTGTAGAAGCCCTTTCCTTGGGGCCGTAGAAAACTTCACTTGGGGCCTTTTAGAAGCCTTTCACTTTGGTGTAGAAGACCTTGACTTTTGGGGCCTGTAGAAGCCCCTTCCTATGGGCCTTAAAAAACCTTTCACTTGTGGCCTGTAAAAGACCTTCATTTTGGGGGCCTGTAAAAGACCTTCACTAGTCTGTAAAAGACCTTTCACTTTTGGGGCCCTGTAGAAGACTTCGTGTCTCCCTGTAAAGCCTTGATTTGTGGCCTTGAAGACCTTCACTATGTCCTGTAGAAGCCTTCAGTGTCGGGCCGAGAAGACCTTGACTATGGGCCTGTAGAAGACCTTCACTTTTGGGGCCCTGTAAAAACCTTAGTGTTGGCTGTAAAGCCCTTACTATGTGGCTTGTGAAGCCCTTCACTAGGGCCTGGAAGAACCTTCTTTTCGGCCCTTAGAAGCCCTTGATATGGGGCCCTGTAGAGGCCCTTTCACTATGTGGCCTTAAAAGACCTTGATTGTGGCCTTGAAGCCCTTCACATGGGGCCGTAGAAACGTCATTTTGGGTGTAAAGCCCTTCATGTCGGGGGCTGTAGAAACCTTCATGTCTGGCCGTAGAAGACCTTTCGTGTCTGGCCTGAGAAGACCCAGTGTCTGGCCAGAAAAAACCCATTTTTTTTTGGGCCAGTAGCGATCTTCTGTGTCTACCTGTAGAAAAGATTCATTTTTCGCCTGTAGAACCTTTTTTCTGACCTGGTAAAAACCTTCTTTTTTTGGCCGGAGAAACATTCGTTTCGATTTTGACCAGTGTCGGGCCCTAGGGAGCCCACAATGTCTGTCTGTGAAGACCTTCAGTGTCTAGCCTGTTTTGGTTGGGTATAAAACTCTTAACTCTTTTGCGGCCATTTTTCGTTGCGTTCATCGATATCTGCACCGCATTTTATACTTAAAGATAGAAAACTGGGCCAACAGGCTACCTGTCAACCTCGGGGTTGTCGCGGGGAAGGATACGCCAGCCAAACACTCCAGCTTCTTAAAATCTCTTCTATATCGCTTTTCGTCACATCAAACCACTAGTAAGTCTATAATTTTCAAAATAATCAGAAAAAAAAAAAATGCGCTGGAGTCAAACAAAAAAAACATTCTCTCTTTTTTGAACTTCACAAAACCATTTGTCAAATCTTAAAAAACCCCGGGTATAAATAGTTTTTTTCATTTTACCGGCCCAGGTGTCTTAAACTATTTACGAATCATGTTTTCCCTTTTCTTCTTTTTTTTCTTTTCCGGGCATTTTCCCCCAAAATCAGTCACGACACAATGTGGCAGGGTCGGGTTGGGAGCGGGCACGGGCAGGTTTGGACTGCTGGCAGGGGTCGGTTGATGCTGGCGTTGGCGGGTTGGATGCGATGAAAGTGGTGCTCCCGGGGTATGACAAACCCCCCCTTCCAATTAAAGGGGCTCCAACATCGATCGTTCCCCTTTTTTCTTCCTGCATTTTAAAGCATTCACTCTCTCCTCCTCTCTCTTCTAGGTTTTTCCCCCCCCCCCGGGTTTTCCTTTTTTTTTTTTTTTTTTTTTCTTTTTTTTTCCCCCTTTCTTTTTTTTCCCTTTTTGCAACTCTTTTTTCCCTCTTTGTTTCTGCCTCCCTCATCTCTCCTTTCTTTGTCGCTCTCCCAAAACCTTTTTTTGGTTTTTTTTGTCTTTTTTCCCTTTCTCTCCCCCCCTTTCCCTTTCTTTTCCCCCCCCGGGGTTTTTTGGGGGGGTTTTTTTTTTTCCCCTTGAAAATTCCTCCCTTCAATTTCCTTCGTTTTTCGTCAAGAAAATCCTTTTCCGGGGTTTTTTGGGGTTTAAAATTTTTCTTGTTTTCCCCCCAAAAACCCAATCCTCCCCTTCATTTAAAATATAAATTTGCCCTTGGTTGGGTTTTGGGCATCGTCTTTAAAAAAATGATTTTCCAATTTTTCCCTCAACCCCAACTTTGGGGACCGTGTTTGGGTTTCTTTTGGGTTTTCTGGGGACCAAATTTTTTTTTTTTTTTGTGATCGCGGTTTCCCTAAAAAGGGGCCCCTCTTTTGGGGCCGGGGTTTTTTTTTTGTAAAAAAGCGCCCCCGAATTGTTTTATTTGCCCCCCCCCCCCCCCCCCCCCCTTCCCTTTTCCCTTTTCCCCCCTTTTTAAAACGTTTTTTTGTTAACGGAAACTTTTTTGGGGCCCCCCCTTCCCCTTTTTTCCCTTTTTTTCCCCCGGGGGGGGGCCTCTTTTTTAAAAATTTTTTTTTTCCCTTGATTTTTTTTTAACTGGAAAAAAAATTTTTTTTTTTTTTTTTTTTTCCCCGGTTAACCTTTGGTTCCCCCCCCCCCCCCCCCCCCCCCCCCCCCCCCCCCCCCCCCCCCCCCCTCCCCCCCTTCTCTCTCTCTCCTCTCCTCCCCCCCCAAATTCTTCTTTTTTTTTTTGCTATGTTTTCAAACTGTTTGGGAGTTTTTTTTTACTGCTGCAATTTAGTCTTTTGTCCAATTTTTTTTGAAAGGGGAGCTTCTCTCTTTTCTCTCTCCTCTCTCTCTCTCTCTCCTCTCTCTCTTTCTTTCTCTTCTCTCTATCTCTCTCTCGCTCTCTCTCTCTCTTCCTCTCTCCTCTCTCTCTCTCCCCTCTCTCTCTCTCTCTCTCTCTCTGTAATGCTTTTTTTTCATTAGGAAAAAAAAAAAAAGAAAGGAGTACTGAAATCAAAAACTTTCTTTTCAAGTGAAATTAAAATAAACTGTTTTTTTTTCCGAAAATGAGCGAAAACAGCTATGGTAAATTTCGTACTTTGAGGAAACGGGCTATATGAAAAATTAACTTTTTTTTTTTGCCGCCAAATCCCCCCGGAAAGCCTCGACTGGCGGGGGGGTTTTGCAAGAGCATCGGGGGGTCGTTTCGGGGCTATTCCCCGTGTTTCCCCGGGAAAGAAAATTTCAGGTTGGATTGCATGCAAAACCTGGAGGAAAAGGCAGGAGTTTGTTTATCACCGTGAGACGGAAACGTTCACGTTCCAACTCTTTGTATTCATGTCCAAAAACAGGCTTTCCCTAACCACGGGTTTTCAACCCCACCCCACAACCGTGTGTGGTGTGTGTGTGTGTGTGTGGTGTGTGTGTGGTTGGTGTGTGTGTTGGGTGGGGTGGGCGAGTGTGCGTGTTTGTGTGTGGCATGCATTCATGCTGTTGACAATTTCCTTTTTCTTCTTTTTTTCTTCTTCTTCTTCTTCTCTCTCTCTCTCTCTGTCCTCTTCCCCTCTTCTCTCTCTTCTCTTCTCTCTCTTTTTCCTTCTCCTCTCTCTCCCCTTCTCTCTTCTCCCCCGGGTTTTATTCAAGTTTATTTTCGCGAAAACCTGTACTTTTTTTTTCAAATCTACACAAAAACCTCTAACGCCCAGCTTTTCCGAGCCGGAAATTTCACTCAAGGGTGGCACCAACTAATGAATTAACCCAAATTATAAATTGCCAGCACTTGGCCGGACATTGGAAGTTTTTGTTGCATTTTTGTGGTTTTTTGGGTGCCTCGCTCTTAAAAGATGTTCATATAGATAGGCCATGGAGCCAGGAGTTTTAAAACCTATGGTACCCGGGCCAAAAAATCGGGAAAAAAAGGGTTGAGTTTAAACAAAAGAATTTCAGGGGAACCCAGACGTGGAAGTCACTGCACTCAAGTTCGTGATTGTTTAACATCTCACGTCAAAAATATGATTTTATGTCTTGAATCTTTAGATAAAGGAAAAGTGACAAATGTCGAATTTTTTGAAAATTTTTTAAGGGTTTTTTTTTTTTTTTTTTTTTTTTTTTTTTTTTTTTTTGGGGGGGGGGGGGTTTTGGGGGGGGGGGGGGAAGGGGGCGGTTGTCAATACCCTATCGAATGGGATTATTAATTTCAGTTTTAGTGTTGTTCACTGGGGTGATGCATAGATGTTTTAACTGTGTTCGAAGCATAAATGGTTAGCGCGCTTTAGCGCTATAAATAAAAAATAATATTAAATAAAAAAATTTTAAAACTTGAATTTTCGCGCCAAGGGGAAGCTTATTTGTTCTTTTTGAATTGACGAGATTTTTCATTATTTTTTTTGCAGAGACAAGGATGATTTTTTTGAAGATTCATGCTTTGTCAATCGTTTTAAATAAAAGGCTTCCCCCCCCCCCCCCCCCTCCCCTCCCCCCTCCCTTTTCCCCCCTCTCCCCTCTCCTCTCTCTCCCTCTCCCCCCCCCCCCCCTCTTTCAAAACCCTTTTTACCCCCCCCCCTTCCTCCAAAACCCCTTTTTCCCCCCCCCCCCCCCCTCCCTCCCCCCCCCCCCCCCCCCTCCCCCTTCCCCCCCCCCCCCCCCCCCCCCCTTTCTTCTCTCTCTCTCTCTCTTCTCTCTTTTCTCTTTTCCCCCCCCCACCCCCCCCCCCCCCGCCCCCCCCCACCCCACAAAACCCCCACACAAAACCCCCCTCCAAACCCACCGCCCCCCCCCCACCCCCCCCCCCACCCCCCACCCGCTCTGCTTTCTGTCTTTTGCATATTTTTTTTGCTGGCTTTTAAAAAAAAAACCAACAAATTACGAGAAAAAAAACAAAATAAAAAAAAAAAACAAAAAAAAACTGAAAATTTTTAAAAAAAAACATAAAAGGAAAATTAAAGGGGGAAAAATTTAACATTTTTAAGAAAAATAATAAAAACAGAAAATTTTAAAAATAAAGCAAATTACCTGTGACTGTATGAAAATCAAAATTCTCTGTCTTCTTCCGTCTGTCTGTCTGTTCTCTCTCTTTTCTCTCTCTCTCTCTTCTCTCTTTTTTCTCTCTCTCTCTCTCTCTCTTCCCCTCTCTCTCTCAGAAACCATAAAAAAAATTCAAAAAAAAAAACCGAAATTTTAAAACGAAAGAAAAAAAAAGACACCCCCCCCCCCCTTCCAAACCCCGCCCCCCACCCCCAAAAACACACACCAACAAACACACACACACAAACACCACACACACACACAAACCACAAACCACCACAAAAACACACCCAAACCCCCACAAACACAAAAACCCCTCACACAAACACAAAAACAACCACACACCCACACACAAAAACACAAAAACACACACAAACACACACACACACACACACACACACACACACACACAACACAATACACACACTACACACACACACACACACACACACACACACCCCCACACACACACACCACACACACACACACACACACACACACACACACACACACACACAACACACACCACACACCCCTACACACACACACACACACTGGCGCGGGCGGGTGCCCATTTCAGTGGACTGTGTATTGACTGCCCCTGGAATCCCTCCCTTCACAGCAGCCCTACTAGGGCACGTGTGGCAGCGAGAGGGGGGAGCTTCCTCCGAGGCTCTTTTATCTGTCACGGCGGTTCTGTTTACCGAGGCGCGTCTGTGGCTTCTTCAACCAGTTTTTATGGTCCGGTAGAGAGAACATGGGATGGGTTTCACTCTCTCTTCCAAAGGGATATGCATTATTTGTGCAACAGCTGGGCTTCTGTCTCTGTCTGACTCTCCCTCTCTGTCTCTCTGTCTGTGAATCTGTCTGTCTGTCTCAGTCCCCCTTCCCCCTCTCTTTTCTCTCTGTCTCTCTGTCCCCTCTCTCTGTCTCTCTGTCTCTGTCTCTGTCTCTCTCTCTCTGTCTGTCTGTCTGTCTGTCTGTCTCGTTCTCTCTCTGTCTCCCTCTCTCTCTCTCTCTCTCTCTCTCTTCTCTCCCCTCTCTCTCTCTGTCACTTGCTTGCTCGCTCACTCGGTTCTCTCTCTCTCTTCTCTCTCTCTCTCTCTCTCTCTCTCTCTCTTTTCTCTCTCTCTCTCTCTGTCACTTGCTTGCTCGCTCACTCGGTTCTCTCTCTCTCTCTCTCTCTCTCTCTCTCTCTCTCTCTCTCTCTCTCTCTCTCTCTCTCTCTCTCTCTCTCCCTGTCGCTTGCTTGCTCGCTCACTCGGTCCATTGTTCATTGGTTGTGTGAGACATTTGAAATTAAAAAGCATCTGATAGCCTTTTTTTTGTTATTAAATCAGAGAATGCCTTGCGGAAATTCTGGGTACAGGCCCTGTTACTTGAGAGGCCAGAAACGTTGACTGAAGGATCGGCATCGACTGATGAATAACCCAGACATGATCCACTGACGTCTTGAGGCACACATTGGAAACCTTTCACTATGTGCATCGACTGATGAATAACCCAGACATGATCCACTGACGTCTTGAGGCACACACTGGAACTTTCACTATGACGTTTGCGTTGGTTATTATGGTAGTAATATACGCACAGATATCCGTTTCAGACAGCGCGTGGAGCGAGAATTTGATGAGCTTATGGTAGCTTACTGGTCACTACTTATTTATCTATATTTCGTAATCAAAGTTCTTGGCGAAGAACAAACAGTTTAATGCAACAAAATCTGTAATTTACAGCAGAGGCTCAGCAGGGAGTGGCATACACATTTTTCACGTCAAAATTATTGTTTAGTATGTGCTTTTTCACGTCAAAAATTTCATTTAGTATGTGAGTTTTCACGTCATGCTTTGTTTCTTCACACACTATATATATATATATATATATATATATATATATATATATATAATATATATATATATTATATATATATATATATATATATTTTTGTTTTTTTGCTTATGCTATGTTCCGGTCCAAACGCGAGTTAGTCAAAACAAAGTTTCCTTCAAGACGGTCGTCAGTGTTGTTGTTGTTGTTGTTGTTGTTGTTGTTGTTTTTTGGACTCGGTGATGTGATGCATCAGATATTAATAATTTATTTGCGAGAATGCATATTCAGATGAACAAATAGATTGACAAGCTTTGAGTGTGCTGCTAATGAAATTTGATTTTACGTGCAAAATGAAATGCGTTTGTTGAAAATGCTTCTGTTTTTTTTTCAGAGGTAAATGAATACGTGCAGAAAGTATTAGATGCTTTCCACGATAACTGTAAAGAGTGAAGTTTATGTTCAATTCTGTGGAGAAAAAAAATATTGTTTTCCTACAGAAAGTAAGAAAAATTTCCTGAATTAGGTGGAGAGAACATGTTCTTGAACTGGTGTTTGTTTTTCAATATTTGCGATTTTATTTTTGTATAACAAGAAGTTTAATCTTGTTCAAAAGCATTTATATGAAGACAACAAAAAAACTTCAGAGAAGTGCAATATCTTGTAATAAAGTGTGAACAGCTGATGTTGCCATTCATCATTGAAACTGAATTATTTGATTGGATGATTACTTCCATATTACTATGGTGTTGTTAAAACTGATGTCCAGCAATGACAAGCGTAGCATCCAAACTGCGGCTATGATAATATAAAACAATATGTTGAAATTAGGTAAAAAGTACACCAAATTGCTTTGATGCTCGAAGTTGCTTTGTTAGTGGAGATATTAGATAACCCTCATTCACACAGGCAAGTTGTAGAGTACTGTGCATTTGGTTTGAATTACTGGACTACAATAACCGTTAACAATTCTCCAGCACTATTTTCAAATTACTTAATCAGCGGTATAGTAAAGACCTATACAGATTGCTTCGCTTCTTATATAGTTATCGGTTGTAAATAAGACGGCAGAGAGTCCCATATTTATCAAACAATTTGAACTTCAGTTTTCGGATGCGTATTTGAAAGGAAAAGTAAAATAAGCCGAATCTGAAACTTGTAGATATTTACAAAAGTGGTTGTGAGACATTGATTCAAATCCCTCCTATTCCAGTCAAAGAAGACGTCGTACTAGACATACTTTTGAAAACATTCAAACGTAATGCCATATAACTGACTGTAAAAGTTTTGAACATTGTTTATACATTTACAGTACAAGCGGGAAAGATAACAAATAAACCACGTGACGAAAAAAAAATCTTGTTCTTACCGACCATAAACTGAACCAGGGGATAAATTCATTACGTATTCAAAGCCGATTTTTTTTTTTTGAATTGAAGACAAAACTGCTGCAAAGTGTCTTCAGATAAAAAAGAAAACGTCAATGCATTCAGATTTTACACCTAAGTAAATATGAACAATAAATAATCACTTGTAAAGTTAGTTTGGTGTTTAAAAAGAAATGTTCTGAAATCATTCAGTTTGCTCTTTTAATTGTATGCACATAAATGGGTCAGATTTTCTCCCTTATTATTTCTATATGTACTTGCACCTGCAGTTCCTCTGATCTCTCTCTCTCTCTCTCTCTCTCTCTCTCTCTCTCTCTCTCCCCTCTCTCTCTCTCTCTCTCTCTCTCCTTTCACACACACACACGCATACACACACACACACACACACACACACACACGATTGCAAACGCACACGCGTGCACACAGCCACAGACACACACACACACACACACACACACACACACACACACACACACACACACATGTGCACACGATTCCTCAAACACTTAACTATCATAGGGAAGGATGCACGTGGAAATGTGTGTGTGATGTGTATGCGTCTGTATATATATATATATATATATATATATATATATATATATTATATATATATATAATATATATATATATGTGCGTGCGCACGTGTGTGTGTGTGTGTGTGTGTGTGTGTGTGTGTGTGTGTGTCCGCACGCGTGCGCACACAAGCGCGCCAATATCAATAGAATATGTTTTCACAGATCTTGATAGTACTCCCTATACCGCGGCCCTTCATGGAAACTGTGCACGTAAGAGGAGAACCCCTCTTCAAGGCTGTCTTACCTGTGAAGCGGTCTTTCTCTCTCTCTCTCTCTCTCTCTCTCTCTCTCTCTCTCTCTCTCTCCTCTCTCTCTCTCTCTCTCTCTCTCTCTTCCTCTCTCTGTGTCTCTCTCTCTCTTTCGTGCGCACATTCAAGCACAATCTCTCTCTCTCTCTCTCTCTCTCTCTCTCTCTCTCTCTCTCTCTCTCTCTATCTATATATATATATATATATATATATATATATCCACCTTTCTTCCCTCAAACCACCTGTGCCGACACGTGACTCCCAGATATCTCATTCGCCGGTAATTACATGTCTTATTCTTTGAACCCTTTCGTAATGCAATCTTGCTCATCATCATGGATGCGAGCGTAAGGGGATTGAACCTACGTGCCGCATGTCAGGGTCGTTTAAGGTGTATTTACAGACTGCTTTGAATCAGACATCAAAGAGGACGCTCGTGCTAATAATATGCATTCATCACGTGGATGCTCATGTCTGACGTAGGATCGTCTACAGCAGAATCGACGGAATCGCGAAGAATGCTGACCCCCAGTGCCAGAAACATCACCTTTCATCCGTCGACACCGTCGTAGTACAGACTGAATAGGGGGCGGACTAGCACAGTTGGTAGAGCGCCGGGTCGTGATCCGAGGTTACGGGTTCGAATTTCGGTACGGGGGGGGGGGGGGGGGGGGGGGGGGTTCCCTCGGAGTTAACATTGGTTCTGACTGCATTCCCCATACAGTCCTTCGAATGAGACTGTAAACCGAGGTTCCTTGTGTGAACACACGCACAACATCTTGCACACACGTCAAATCCCATCACCAACTTTCGGAAGAGAAGGCCAGTTTGGCCGTTGGTATGGATGACACGTTACACATAGCATGCACCTTCCCCGAATTGGAGTATGGCTGCCTTAATGGCGGGATAAAAAACGGTCATACACACAAAAGTGTCAGAATCTTCAAGTCGGTGAAGGTGGACACTCAAAGAAAGAAAACGAAGACGTTGTCGTTGTCTTCTGACAGCTTCCTGATGCTCGTAGAATGCGCTGTGGACCTGGGACAGTACTGTGGGGAATTTAACTACTGGTTCCCTTCCGGTGGTGCGCTGGGATTCCGTCATCGACGTCACTTTGCGTCAGATCTTCAGTCATCTTGACCGTGCATCTCTTCTTTTTTCTTCCTTTTTGCGCTTCATTTGCGTGGAGATCATGGAAGGAACACTTCTTGTTTGTCTGGGTGTTGTTGTTTTTTTTTAAATTTTTACATGTCTGTGTTCATCGGCATTTTTTATTTTCCTTTTTCTTTTTGCTTGTTTATCTCGCTCTTTTTTTTTCCTTATTGCTTGTTTCCTTTCTTTCTTTTCCACTTTTCTCTCATCAGTTACAAAGTACGTGTTTATAAACCAGCCGCCGTGGCGAAGTGGTTAGCGTCGCGGACTCTCGGCTGGGAGGTCGTGGGTTCGAATCCCATCAGAGGCATGTGAGTTTTTTCTGCCCCGACCGGCTCCTACCCAGAGTTGAGTTTGCTGCGGACTCAGTTGGGAAGACTGGGACCACACAGTCGAGTTTCATCCACTTAATGGATGCGTTTCTGAGAGTGTTGCTCAAATTTCCTGACCAACACTGCAGGTGCATGTATCTCTCGGGCCTGGTTGACGCCAGGATATATCATGAAAGGAAGCGTGGAGTACAGCCCTGTCATGTAGTCTCAGACCGAAATGGAAATCCGTGGCATCATCTTAATCATCCTCATTCCCATTGATCAGCATTAAAAAAAAAATGTCTCAAATTCTGTGGCCCTTCATGCCCTGCTCTCATGGTGACCTCAATTTCGATGTCCTCTCCACGTCTGTGGCCTTGGTTTGCTTCCGTCGGGGTCACCGGTATCGGCGAGTCCATGGGGGCTGTCGTTGACGGACGTGGTGGCGCCCTCCGGGGGGAGAGCTCACTCACGCCGGCTCCGCGACTAAGCAATTATTGTCGTCAGTAGGGGGCTTAGTAGGTGGTGTCCTGCGTATGTTAGATCAGAACAGGCGCCACTGAACACCACCGAAGTGACTCGGCAGCAGTGCAGTGTCTCCTCCGGTGGGTCGTCTCTTGACGACTTGACATTGACTGCTCCCTGTGGATTGCTGGTGCCGGGGCTGTGGCGGGGCCGGCCGGGCTATGGCTGTGGACGGGGTGTCGGAATGAGCGGTGCGGGTGCACTGCCTCTGAGGTGGCGCAGAGGTTGGGACAGCAAAAAAAAAAA
>CM031613.1:75563361-75570861 GCA_018398815.1 Conus ventricosus | reverse complement strand
TTTAAACCGATTTCAACACTTGTAAAGTCTTGACAGGATTGATGAATTGATAATATACGACTGATAACATTCAGGGCTGATATAATCACACAGACACAAAGTAGTCGTGCAAATTGTATTCAGTCTCTGTATGTTTTGTTTAAGCACCTCCATGGTTAGGATGTATTCATACGGTTCTAACGGAGACTGGAAATAACTTTGCTGGGAAATTTAAGTGAGATTTTTTTGTTTTGTTTAGAAATGTATCTAAAAAGTCTCAAAACTATTCTCAAAGCAAGTTGTTTTGATACTATGAGGAGTTTGCGGAAGAGTGTAATAGGTCTCTCGTTTCATTTTGAAATGTCCAAATCATGTGGTGAGAAAGAATCGCTTATCTACCGTTCCTTGTGTATCCCTTTTCCTTTCTGGGAATGCTATGTCTAGAGAGAAAAAGGTAAGTTCAAATGAGCTCAAGCTACCCAGCAGACAATCGCCCTTCTATCATTACTATCCTTTAAGCCTTGGTTTCTTTTGTTTGGAGTGCCTGCTGCTTTGGTTTCTTGAAAACTCACCCTGGTTACATCCTCATGCCTCAAGCGGGAGTCAAAGGGGAATAAATCTTGCAGTGCCTTCGATCTCTTGAGAAAAAAAAGATGCTTTAGGCAGTGTTACATGTCAGTGTTTTCTTACTCATTATACACGTCCATTGTGGCATGTCATGGGGCACTTATGTCAGTGTTTTCTTACTCATTATACACGTTCATTGTGGCATGTCATGGGGCACTTATGTCAGTGTTTTCTTACTCATTATACACGTTCATTGTGGCATGTCTTTGGGGGACTTATGTCAGTCTTTTCTTATCTTTTTACAGTTCCTTTTTGGCATGGGCATTTGGGGCCCTTATGTCAGTGTTTTTCTTACTATTATAAGTCCATTGTGGGATGTCTTTGGGGACTTTTGTCAGTGTTTTTTTTACTCATTATCACGTTCTTTGTAGCATTTTCATGGGGCACTTAGGGCAGTGTTTTTTCTCATTATTCCGTTATTGTGGATTTTCTTTTGGGGGATTATGGGCAGTGTTTTTTACTCTTATTTACACGTTCATTGTGGCATTTTTTGGGGAAAATTTTGTTCCCGTTTTTCTTACTCATTATACACGTTCATTGTTGGGGATGTATGGGGGACTTTTCAGTGTTTTCTTACTCATTATACCGGGCCATTGTGGCATGGGCATGGGGGCCCCCTTATGTCAGTGTTTTCTTATCATTATACACGTTCATTTGGGCATGTCATGGGGCACTTATGTCAGTGTTTTTTATCCTTATACACGTTTATTGTGGCATGTCATGGGGCACTTTTGTCAGGGGTTTTTTTACTCATTATTCCACGTTTCAATTTTGGGGCATGTTTTTCCCCCCCCCGGGGACTTATGTCAGTTTTTCTTCTCATTTTCCGTTATTGTGGATGTCATGGGGCACTTTTTTCAGTGTTTTCTTACTCATTATACAAGTCCATTGTGGCCCTGTCATGGGGCACTTATGTCAGTGTTTTTTAATCATTTTACACGTCCATTGTGGCTTTTCTTTGGGGTTTTATGTCGTGGTTTTCTTACTATTTTAAAACCCTTAATTTGGCATGTCAGGGGGCATTTTGAGTGTTTTCTTAACCTTTTTACCGTTTATTGTGGCAAAGTCATGGGGGGAATTTTGTCAGGTTTTCTTTCTCATTTTAAAGTTCATTGTGGCTGTCATGGGGCATTATGTCGTCTTTTCTTAATCATTTTACGCGTCCATTTTGGCCCTGTTTATGGGGGGGAATTATGTCAGTGTTTTCTTACCCCTTTACACTTCATTGTGGGGATGTTTAGGGGACTTTTGTCAGTGTTTTTTTTATCATTTTTTTCACGTAATTGTGGCTTTTCATGGGGCAATTATGTCGTGTTTTTTTACTCATTATTTCAAGTTCATTGTGGCATGTCATGGGGCCTTATGTCAGTGTTTTTTTTACTCATTATACACGTCCATTGTGGAAAGTCTTTGGGGGACTTATGTCAGTGTTTTTTACTCATTAAAACACGTTCATTGTGGCATGTCTTTGGGGGACCTTTTGTCAGTGTTTTTTTTACTCATTTTTTTCCCTCCCTTGTGGCATGGGCATGGGGCACTTATTTTCTGTGTTTTCTTATAAATTTTAACGTTAAATTTTTGGCATTTTCTTGGGGGAATTTTGTCTTTTTTTCTTTCCCATTAAAACACGGCCCTTTTTTTGGATGTCAAGGGGGATTTTGTCAGTTTTTTTCTAATTTTTACACGTTTTTATTGTTTCATGCATGGGGAATTATGTCAGTCTTTTCTTACTCTTTTACACGGTTTATTGTGGGGGGTAAAGGGGCACTTATGTCAGTCTTTTCTTATCATTAACCCGTTCATTGTGGCATGTTATGGGGCGCTTTTGCAGTGTTTTCTTTTATTATAAACGTTCATTGTGGAATTTTCATGGGGCACTTATGTCAGTTTTTTTTACTCATTTTACCGACCCCTTGTGGGATGGGCGGGGACTTTGTCAGGTTTTTACTATTATACACGTCCCTTTTTGGATGTCTTTGGGGGACTTAGGGCAGTGTTTTCTTACCTTAAAATTTAAGTCCTTGTGGCAGGGCATGGGGGCACTTTTTTCAGTCTTCTTTAATTTTTTTCACGTTCATTGTGGCTTGTCATGGGGCCCCTTTTTTTCAGTTTTTTTACTCATTAAAACAAAGTCCCCTTGTGGGATGTCAAAGGGGGCCCCTTAGGGCAGGGGGTTTCTTACTATTATACCCCGTCCCTTGTGGCATGTATTTGGGGCAAATTTTTTGTCAGGTTTTTTTTCTTTTCATTATTTCCGTCCATTGTGGCTTTTCCTGGGGCCCCTTATGTTTAGTCTTTTCTTTTCATTTTAAACGTTCATTTTTCGGAAAGTAAAGGGGGGACTTTTGTCAGTCTTTTCTTACTCATTTTACCCCGTCCCCTTTTGGATGTCATGGGGCCTTAGTCAGGGTTTTCTTACAATTTTTACACGTCCATTGTGGCTTTTCTTGGGGGACTTATGTCAGTGTTTTTTTCTCATTATACACGTCCATTGTTTGGTGGCATGGTTTTTTTGGGGACTTATGTCAGTTTTTTTTCTTAAACATTTTTTAAAGTTTCCCTTGTGGGGTTTTTCATGGGGAAATTTTTGTCAGTGTTTTCCTTTTCATTTAAAACGTTTTTGTGGGGATGTCCCTTGGGGGGAATTTTTGTCAGTCTTTTTTTACTCATTTTTTCACGTTCATTTTGGCAGGGAAAGGGGGCACTTATGTCGTGTTTTTTTTACTCTTATAACGTTTTTATTGGGGCATTTTTCATGGGGGCAATTTTTGTCGTGTTTTCTTTTTTTTATTATACACGTTCATTGTGGCATGTCATGGGGGCACTTAGTCAGTGTTTTTTTTACTCTTTTTTCCCCTCCTTTTTGGCTTTTAAAGGGGGGATTTTGTCAGTTTTTTTTCTTACTCATTATACACGCATTGTGGCATGTAAAGGGGGGCACTTTTGTCAGTGTTTTCTTACTCTTTTTCACGTTTATTGTGGAAAGTCATGGGGGCCTTATGGGCCCGTGTTTTTCTTACTCATTTTAAAAGTTTATTGTGGCCTTGTCTGGGGCACTTATGTCAGGTTTTTTTTCTTACTCATTATAACGGTTTTTTTTGTGGGATGTCATGGGGGGGATTTTGTAGTGTTTTTTTACTAAATTTTACACGTTCTTTTTGGATTTTCATGGGGCATTTTTGTAGTGTTTTCTTACTCTTTAACCCTCCATTGTGTTAGGGTTTTTGGGACGTATGTCAGTGTTTTGTTATCATTATAAAACCCCTCCATTTTGGCTTTTAAAGGGGTACGTTTGTCGGGGTTTTTTACTCATTATACAAGTTCATTGTGGATGTTATGGGGAAATTAGGTCAGCGTTTTCCTATTTATTTTTACCGTCCCTTGTTTGGGATGTCAAAGGGGCACTTTTGGCAGTCTTTTCTTACTCTTTTTACACGTTCTTTTTTGGGATTTTCATGGGGCATTTTGGGCATGGGTTTTTTATCATTTAAAACCCTTCATTTTAGCATGTCATGGGGAAATTTTTGGCAGTGTTTCTTACTCCCTTATTCACGTCCATTGTGGCAAAGTAAAGGGGGGCCCTTTTGTCAGTGTTTTTTAACCAAATTTTTAAAAGTCCTTTTTGTTTTGTCAGGGGAAATTTTGTCAGTTTTTTTGTTTTACTCATTTTTACACGTCCCTTTTGGATTTTTTTGGGGTTTCGTAGGGCCCGTGTTTTCTTTAAACATATACACGTTCATTGGGATGTCATGGGGCGGGCACTTATGTCCGCGTTTTCTTACTCATTATACAGGGCCATTGGGCATTTTCATGGGCACTTATGTCAGTCTTTTCTTACTCATTAACAAGTTCATTGTGGGGGAAAAGGGCAAGGGGGGACTTATGTCGTGTTTTCTTTCTCTTATCAAGTTTATTTTGGCCCCCGGGAGGGGCAAATTTTCTCAGTCTTTTCTTTTCATTTTAACGTTCATTTTTGGAAAGTCATGGTAGTGTCTCGGCAAGGAAAAAATATTGGGGGGCTTTGGGGTTTTTTGTTAGTTGGGTTTTGTTTTTTACGGGGTTTTCCTTTTATTTTGACGCCCGAATTAAAAGATTGTTATTGTTTCGATTGTTCATGTTCCCCTTTTGTTTAGTGTTTTTGGGATTTTGAACCTTTTTTTTTCTTTGAATTTTTTGCTTTTGGGATTTTCTCCCCTTTGTTCAGTTATAGATAGAACCTTATAGTAAAATGGGCTTCAAACCCCCCCCCCTTTTTCTCTCTCTCCCCTTTTTTCTTCCCCACCCCTTTTCTTCTTCTGCTTTGCATTACACACACACACACCACCAACACACACCACACCAACACACACAGAGAAAGAGAAGAGAGAGACAAAAAGATGGGGGAGAGGGGAAAAAGGAAAAAGGAAAAGAGGGAGAGGGGGAAAAAAAAAAAGAGGGGGGGAGAAGAGAGAAGAGGGGGGGGAGGGGGGAAAAAGGTGGGGGGAGGAGAGAGAGAGGGGAGAGAGAGGGGGTAAAATGGGGGGGGGGGGCGGGGGAATTTAAAAAAAACCTTCTTTCCCCAACCCAAAAAAAATCTTCATAAGATATCTTTTTTATGGCCCTTTTACTGTTCTCCCGTGTCTGAAATTGTTCTACCTTTTTGGGCATTGATCCTTTTGCAAAACCCTTTTTTACCCCAAAATGGGAAATAAAAAAGATTTTTGTTTTATTTTTAAAAAAATTTTTTATTTTATTTTTACACAAATATGTCCACTTTTTTCTCTATCTATTATTCTCTCTCTCTCTCTCTTCTCTCCTTTCTCCTCTTTTCTCTTCTTTTCCCCTCTCCTCTCTCTCTTCTCTCTCTCCTTTTTCTCTCTCTCTCTCGCTCGCTCGTGTAAATTTATATTGCTTTGTCCCGAACTTGGACAAGGGCCCGGGGCGGGTTTAAAGCATTTTCTTTCTTTTTTTTTTTACCCCCGGGGAAAAAAGATTTCAGTTCAGTCCCCCCTAAATTGTGTTGTTTTGTTGTGTTTTTCTGTTTTCTCTCTTTTCTCTCTCTCTCTTTTCTTTTCTTTTTCTTTTCTCTCTCTTCCCCCCCCCCTCTCTCTCTCTCTCTCCTCTCTCTCTCTCTCTCTCTTTCTTCTCTCTCTGCCATCCTCTGCCGTAAATTCCCAAAATCTGTTAAGGGGAAAAAAAACGCTCCCCGAAAAACCCAAACACACCACACAACACCCCACACCAACACAACACACACACACACACCCCAACACCCACATTTACACAAAACAAAACCCAAAACACACACACACACACAAACACACCCACACACACGCAAACCCCACTACACAACCAAAACACACCCCACCACCCACCCACAAAAACACACACCCCACACACACACTACACCCCACACGCAGGAATGATTTCCCTTTTCCCCACCCCGTCAGCCCGGGCATGTGTTCACCCCCTGCACAAACCCTTCCCCTCTCGTTTCTGCCCCCTTTGGGGGCACTGTTTCAGTGAAAAGGAGGCTCGGTCCGCCAGGTGGGCCCAAACACAGAAGAGGATTTTCTTTGTCCCGCCCCCTTTGTGCTGGGTTTTGGCACCAGTGTGTAGGCCAGTTAGGGGGAGCCGGGAAAGTTCTGTAGGGGTTTTCTTTTTTTTTTTTTCTTTTGATTTGGAAAGTAACATGTTTGTGGGGGGGAAATTTGGGTTTTTTTTGTTGCTTCTTTTTTGCATCTTTGTCTCCCCCTGCACTACCTTTCCCGCCTCTTCTTCTCCTCCTCCTCTCCTCCTCCATTTGTCTCGCCCCCCTTTCTGTTTCTGTCTGTCTGTCGGGCTGTCTCTGTCTCTCTCTCTCTCTCTCTGTCTCTCTCTCTCTCTCCCTCCCTCTTTCTCTTTCCCTCTGTTGTTTTTTCTGTCTGCCTGTTGTCTGTTTTGTTTTCTTCTCTTCTTCTTTTCTTCTCTTCTTCTTTTCCTCTCTTCTCTTCCTCTCTTTCCCCCTTTTCCCCTTGGGGCTGTCTGTCTGTTTTGTCTGTTGTCCCCTTTTCTCTTTCCCCCTCCCCCTCTCTCTTTTCTTCTCTGTCCCTCTGTCTGTCTGTCTGTCTGTCCCCTTTTCTCTCTCTCTTTTCCTCTCCTCTCTCTCCTTTTTCTCTCTCTCTCTTTTCTCTCTCTCTCTGTCCCCCATTCCCTTTCCCCCCCCCCCCACCCCTTGGGGGGTTTCGCCTGACACCCAATGATTTTGTTATGGTTTTGGGCAAATCGATATTTCCCGTTTTTGCTGTTTTGTTTGTTTTAAAAGATCCAATATGGTTTTAAAAAGAATAGGGTGGATGTTCAAAAAACTTCCCCACAAGACATAAGAAAAGTTGGTAGATTTTGGATTGGGAAGGGCAAGAAAAAACTGGGTGTGGAAATTTTGAAACAAAGCCCTATGAATTTGGAAAACAAATGAAAAAGTTCCCCCAAAGGGAAGAAAAAAAGTACACAAAATCCAATTTCCCCTCTTAAAAGGGTTTGGCCACGTGGCCCTTTTTCAAAGAAAAAAAAAAATATACAACTACCCTTTTTGTCCATCCTGGCAAAGGGGGCGAGCAAAAAAGGACTTTTTTTAGTTGTATTTTTTTTGGGTTTTTTTTTCTTCAAAAAGGGCCCCGGGGGGCCGGAAAAAATTTAAGAGGGGAATTTTTGATCTTGTTTTTTGAAAAATTTTTAAAATTTGGGTTTTTAGTATGGCTGAGTCAAGGTGTTGGTGATGCGAAAAAACCATTTTTTTGTAAATTTGGAAAGATTTATAAATGTTGAGGCAAGAATGGGATTTTCACATTGAAAAAAGTGATAGATTTTTATAGAATAATAAATGGTTTACATAGTGTGGCAAGCTACATGTCTATTGACAAAGGATGGAAGCGT
>CM031613.1:75555861-75558361 GCA_018398815.1 Conus ventricosus | reverse complement strand
GTGTGTGCGCGCGCGCGCGGGTCGCGGCCGGGCGTTTATTTGTGCGTGTGTTTGTGCGAGCTTGACATGTTCGTGTGTCAGACTCTGTTGTCGGTTTTTATATCTGTTCGTATCTTCTTTCTTTCTTTTTTCCACTTTGTATCAGTGGCTGCTTTATTGTCGATGTTTTGCTGTGATCGTTTCTTTCATTTCTTTTATCTGTTTTCTGTCGGTCTCAATGCCGTCATCGGCATATTTTCTTAGCTCCACAGAATTGCTGCCTGTTGAGGCTCAAACCCAATTACGTGGCACCAGGGGAATCCGGATTAAAAAGAATACACACACAAAGACGCTCGCATGCAGGCGCGCACGCTCGCACGCACACACCCACAAAAAAGAAGTGTTGTTGTGACGATGTGGAATCGTACAGGCTGTAAAATAATGTTGTTTTGCGATGTCAAAAGATAGTTCTTTCATTTTTCACACAGATTTTATTATGTGTGACTGCATCGGAAGAATATTTTTTTTTAAGATAATGGAGATACATATTTCAGACATGGACGTAGATCCTGCGCGCGGCTGCAGCAATGCTGCCAGAAAATGCACATCCCATCTTGGCATAACGGTATGATGGTGTAGAACCACACAAGTAATCTGAAACCATAGTTTGACGCTAATTATGTGTGTGGGGAGGGGAAGAGGAAGGGTGGGTGGAGGTGAGAGGGTGGAAAATGAGTCGAGGGTGGAGGGGAGGGAGCTGATGTTGTCCAGATGGAGGGAGTGGCAGGATGTTTACTGCGTGTGACGATGAGGGGAATGAATTGGGTTTTTTTTTTTCTATTTCAACGTAATTCTAAGTTTAC
Organism: Conus ventricosus; assembly: GCA_018398815.1. NCBI lineage: Eukaryota > Metazoa > Mollusca > Gastropoda > Neogastropoda > Conidae > Conus > Conus ventricosus. The sequence continues at coordinate 75,557,519 of CM031613.1, read as the reverse complement.
TTGTAAATTTCATGTCGGTTTATGTGTTTTCTGTGGTTGGGGAGAAGAGAGAGAGAGAGAGAGGGAAGAAATGAAAAAGAGCGAGTTGTACGCCTTGCATGAATGTTGCATGTTTCATACCTACAATAGGATCGTTTCAATGCACATATTTACTCCTATGTTTTAGGTTTTTTTTATGTCTGCGTGCGCGTGTGTATGTTGTTTGTTTGTTTGTATTTTTAATACAGATAAACTAAAACTCTGAACTTTACATCACTTGACTGTCACAGCCGCAACAAACCGTTGCACGTGCAGTTACTTTCCCCAGCATTGTCATACACAGTCCCAATGAACCAGCTCGCTGCGTTTGATCACTGTGGTCAAAGCGGTGGTTCGTGAGGCAGCTGCGGGCTTGCCTTGTCTCTCTTCTGGCACCGGTGTAGCAGGAACTACTCTGACGCCACAGACTACTTCCTGACAGCGCCACCTGTCGCGGCCCTTCCTCTTGCTGCTGCTGAAAGGCTGGCTTGTCCACAGTCTGATGCTCTCCTCCTGTTTCGCCTTCTTCTTTCTTCTTCGCTTCTCTTCTTCTTTCTTTTCTTCTTCTTCTTCTTCTTCTTCTTCAGTTTCTTCTTCTTCTTCTTCTTCTTATCTTCTTCTTCTTTTCTTCTTCTTTCTCCTTCTTCTGTTCTTGTTCTTCTTCTTTCTCTTTCTTCGTTTCTTCTTCTTCGTCTTCTTCTTTTCTTCTGTTCTTCTTCGTCTTCTTCGTTTCTTCTTCTTCTTTCTTCTTCTTCTTCTTCTTCTTCTTCTTCTCCTTCGTCTTCTTCTTCTTCTTCTTCTTCTTCTTCTTCTTCTTCTTCTTCTTCTTCTCCCTCTTCTTTTCTTCTTCTTCTCTTTTCTTCTTTTTCTTCTTCTTCTTTTTCTTCTTCTTCTTCTTCTTCTTCTTCTTCTTCTTCTTCTTCTTTTAAAGCATGCAGGATGCCTTCTTGCTCAGTTGGCTGCTCTTGAAACTTGCCTGTACCATTTTATTTTCTTTATTTCTAGACAGTCACAGTCACAGGGTCTGACGGCTTCATTTTTTTTTTCAACAGTTGTAGCTGGCCTTAGCACCCAATATTATTATTACACATGTCGTAAGGTCTGTGAACTTATCTGACAATGAATGCAGGAGAAAATGCAATTCCTTAAAACGCCCAAACAAACTCGACACATAAAACATTTTTATTCACCTTTTCAATTCGCCGTGGGTGTGAAAAAATCTTCCCATATTTTTTTGCCCTGTAACTCAATCACTGCTAATGCTACTATCACAAAATTTTCATGACTTTCTCTACAAAGCATCACATACAAGATCCACTGAAAACATTTTTTTTTTTTGGGGAGGCACAAACAAACAAATATCAAATGTCCCGGTACGTCGTGGATGTGAGCATACTCACACATTACAAATCTTACAGATCTTGCGTCCTGACTGTGGGACCAGGCAAACGTGTTTTAGAGAGATAGTCTGTCTCCTGTGCACGTGCCACACGCATGATAGATGTACATATCTTTTTACTGATATTTCGACAAAACGTCTTATTTTCCCCGTGACTGGAGTTCCGTCTGCTTTTCTGCATCGCCTTATCATCTGAGAATCTTTCTTCTTTTAATTTTGCAGTGTTTTACAAGGGTTTTTG
>CM031613.1:75548361-75553361 GCA_018398815.1 Conus ventricosus | reverse complement strand
TTGCAGTTGTAGTGGAAACATCACAGACGCTATTTTGTTTTCCAAACAGGCAGTTTAAATTCTTCTTTCCTGAGTTGCTGAATTTGTCCTTATTTTAACTAAAACAATATTTCTTTCTCGTAAATCGTACATAACATTTAGCTGATGCTCTTTCAGATCTAAGTGCTTCGCTAAATTGCTGTCATATGTCTTATTGTTGATGTTCCTTTTTATTTCACAATTACTGTTTTAACCGTTTTACGTTGAAATCGCTGGAAGCAGATATTTGCTAAATCCGCGCGAATTAAGATATTGCCGTAGATTCTCTGCTACTTGGCGGCAATTTTTTGTCTGGCCGACGATGACTTCGTAGCTGTAGGATTGCGCGAGTCGTTTATGTTGCCGACTATTGACTCACGATAGGTCGGTTGGTGGACTGGTCGAACCACTCATGGCTTGATTGCAGGGTGAATGAGTTGGGCTGGACTGTGGATGGGCATGTTCCTTGGTTGGTTAGTTGATGAGTTAGAAAGCGGGTTCGTCTTTACGGGGCAAGGGGAGGGGGAGGGAAGAGAGGTGGGTGGTTAGAGAAGAGTGGTTGGTAGGTAAGTGAGTAGACTGATCACTTACAAAGTTGGCTGGCTATTTGGGTTAACGGTGCTTGATTCGTCGATTGATCTCTTGATTGGTGAAATCAATAGTGATCCGCTTGATTCTTCTCCTAGCCGACCAGTCTGGGGCGATGGGGATGGAGGGTCATGTGGTACATACACCCCACGAGCAAACAGGCCTACCAGATCCCTCACAAGCGTTTCCTTGACGAGAGGATCGCGTTCACGATCGTTGTTCGATGGTCTTGCAACTTAAACAGTGACGCACCGTTTACGACTTTGAGGAAGGTTGATCGTTGAACGAAGAGAAAGATATCTCCCGACTACTATTTGTGTTTATGATACCACGCCCTTAGGACATCAAGGTGGTGTGGTTTGGGGTGTTATGATTCATGCTGGCTGGTGGGTAAGTGAGTAGACTGATCACTTAACAACGTTAGTGGCTAGTTGGTTAACGGTGCTTGATTCGTCGGTTAATCTCTTGATTGCTTCAATCAGTAGTTGATGCGCTTGATTCTTCTCCCAGCAGCCTCTCAGGGACGATGGGGAAGGTAGGGATGATGTCGGTCAGTGTAACAGGCAACACCCGCACGTGCAAATACCAGATCACTCAGAAGCGTTTCGTTGGATGAGAGGATCGCGTTCACGATCGTTGTTCGATGGTCTCGCAACTCTCTTCAGTCTTTCCCTTGAATTTCCATCACCGGTGATCGACGGTTTTCTTCCCGGAATTATGGTATTTAAAACAACATTTTTGTTATCTGAAGCAATGTATCGCCTAAAAAAAACAACCAAAATAGACACATTCATCACAAAAATATTACTATTTAATTTTTAACAATAATGCGCAGAAGGTTACGAAAAATTACAAAGAATTCATGCAAAATGCAAAAATCTCAAAACCTGTTGAGAGTTTTAAATTAATTAAACAATTAGGCACCATTTACAACTTTGAGAGAGGTTGATACATAAACGAAGAGAAGGACACCCCGACTTCTGTTTGTGCTTATGATACCACGCCCTTAGGACATCAAGGTCGTGTGGTTCGGGGTGTTATGATGAAAAGCCGGCAACGACAGGCGGAAGATGTCGATGTTGTCACTGAGGATTTCTCAGCCAGGGAGCTATTCTCGGACACTGGGGTTTAACTGATGATAGTTGAGCCGTTCAGGCGACGGCGATAAGACGGAGATTCACGTGTTTGGTGTTGGAAATCACACGTCTGTGTTCAGGGGAAAGAATGGGAAGCGTTGGATTGTGGCGAGGGGGGGGAGGGGGACGGGGAGGGGGGTGATGTGGGGAAAGGGGAAGGGATAAGACGACAGGAGAGAGAGAGAGACTGTGTGTGAGTGTATGTGTTTGTGTGTGCGCGCGTGCATGCGAGTGCATGCATGCGTGCGTGTGTATATGTGTGTGTGTGTGTAATTCGTGCGTCAGTGTGTGTGTGTGTGTGTGTGTGTGTGTTAGAGAGAGAGAGAGAGAGAGTGTGTGTGGTGTGTGTGTGACTTTCAGCCTGTGTGTCAACGTTTAACCGTTCTTGCACAATATGATAGGCTACTCTAACTCAGGTTATAATTGTTTGGTAACGTTTTACAACCGTGAACCCAGGATCAATCTTGCGCAATCCGTTAAGTGAAAACGTGTCACTTGTTGCCAATAGTTCATGGGCCCTGGGGGGGGCAAAGGATGACATTATAATGACCTTTTACTTTATGCTGAGATTACACGAGTCCGTTTTAGGAAAAAGAGCACCTTCGAATGTCTTTAATGGCTTTCTGATGACGCTTCCAATAGAATAAAGGCCAAATTCTGAGCGGATTTAGCGTCAAAGGGCTCGTACTTTATTCATGGACCATTGGTACATACCCCCCCCCCCTCCCCCTTTCTACACTACAACTGCTAACCCACCCACAGATACATTTATCCACACGCGCGTGTGACCTCACACACACACACCACACACACACACACACACACACACACACACACACACATCTGTCTGTTTAATAGTTTGTACAGACATCTACAAAAAAGATGGTTGTTCCAGTGATGTGTGCTTTCGACTTTACAACACACATGTTAGGCTTTAAGTGTGCCTTTGGATGTTTATTGCTTCTGAGTACTCTCTCTCTCTCTTTCTCTCTCTCTCTCTCTCTCCCTCTCTCTCTCTCTCCTCTCTCTCTCTCTCTCTCACACACACACACACACACACACACACATACACACACACGCACGCACGCACAAACACACACACACACACACGTACGCACGCACGCACGCACGCACGTACGCACATACACACACACACACACATACACACACACACACACACACACACACACGCGCGCGCGCGCGCGCGCGCACGCACGCACGCACGCACGCACGCACGCACGCACGCACGCACGCACGCACACACGCACACACACACACACACACACACACACACACTCACCTTCCCTATCTCTCCTCTCTCACTCATATTTTCTTCACGCCCCCTCCCCCACCCCCACTCCCACCCCTCGTCCACCAACCTCCTTCACCCCCACCCCCATCAATCTAGGGTATCAAATGTGGTGTTCACAGCAAGAAGGTAACTTTGTGCTGTCAAAATCTCCAGGAACTGTTAACACTCTTGGGCATTATCGTCAGTTGCTCGTCACGTTAGATCGTGAGAGGAGGAGGGGGGAGTGTGTGTGTGTGTGTGTGTGTGTGTGTGTGTGTGTGTTGTGGGTGTGTGTGTGTGTGTGTGTGTGTGTGTGTGTGTGAAGGGGAAGGTAGGAGGGGAGTTTTCAGACAGACTGTCGGGGTTCTCTGCGGTTCCCTTTGTACAGTCATGCGCAACCAGACAGAGGTGTCGCACCCTGTCCTTTCTCACACGCTGTCCATGCGGGCACTTCTTTGGTCTGCCACTGGGCGGCGTCGGCTGGTCGAGAAAATCTCCACACTTTCTTCTCTCTTGTTCCCCATTTTAAATGTTTCATTTTGTTTTTATTTTTTTGCGATCTGACACATAGGTCACAGAAAAATTTTAAGATTTAGCTCTCGGTTCGACAAATGTGGTCGGCCTTCATACGTGTCTTTATATTGCAGGGTTTCTTTTAACTAGTTCCAGTGTTTTTGTGGCCGTAAACCAAGAGTAAAAATATCGGCGCTCTCAGTACAGCCTGGTTTTGTTCCACATTATTGTACGTTTTGATCCAGATCAGAACTTGTGTCTGTTCTTCCTGATCGTACGCCTGTTCATGAAAGAGTTAAACTCAAAACTGCCTCTTTGTGCTTCAGTTTTCTTGTTTCATCAGGTCCTCAGTAATTATCAGACCTTCTCTCTCTTACACTCCTCACGACCACTGCGCCCTCTGCTGACACGGAAGTTCTGGAGATTACCACCGTAGAACAAAACAAACAAACAACGACACGATAAAAACGCGAAATCTTCGCCGCCCATCTTCAGATGGTGTTGTTCTGTCAGATAAACTGTCGGCATCCTGACAGTGGATTGGCTGGAACCTGCTAGGGGCCGGAATAGCTCAGTGGTACAGCGCCGGACTCGTAATCTTGGTGATCCTGGGGTTGCGGGTTCGAATCTCCGCTGCGCTGTTTCGCTACAGGGGATTTTTCCCCCGGAGTTAACATTGGTTCTGACTCCATTCCGCTTACAGTCCTTCGAGTGAGACTATAAACCGAGGTTCCGTGTGTGAACGCACGCATAACATCTTGCACACACGTCAAATCCCATCACCAACTTTCGGAAGAGAAGACCAATTTGGCCGTTGGTATGGATAACACGTTACACATAGCATGCATCTTCCCCGCGGTTGGAGTATGGCTAACATAATGGCGCGAAGAAAAAAAAACGGTCATACACACAAAACACCACTCCCTCTGTTGGTTGATGGTATTAATCCTTGCCTGTCTATACAGGGAGAGTCCGCAGGAGTATCAGCCTGCGTACGCAGAGAGAATGAATGAATGAATGAAGAATGAAAATCTTTAATCAGAAGGCCATTGGCCCATTCTGATGGGGCCTCAATCAAAATACAGTTACAAACGATAATCACACAGTGTAAATACATGTCTACCAGTGCAATGCAAAATAGTGGCTCACACGTGTAAATACTGTCTACCAGTACAATGCAAAATAGTGGCTCACACAGTGTAAATACATGTCTACCAGTGCAATGCAAAATAGTGGCTCACACAGTGTAAATACATGTCTACCAGTACAATGCAAAATAGTGGCTCACACAGTGTAAATACATGTCTACCAGTGCAATGCAAAATAGTGGCTCACACAGTGTAAATACATGTCTACCAGTGCATATGCAAAATAGTGGCTCACAAGTGTAAATACATGTCTACCAGTACAATGCAAAATAGTGGCTCACACAGTGTAAATACATGTCTCCCAGT
>CM031613.1:75535861-75538361 GCA_018398815.1 Conus ventricosus | reverse complement strand
ACCCTCAAAAGAAAATGCTTCAAACGCATTTTATTTGTGTGTTAATTTTTTTGGCGGATGCGAGATGACACAGAATCGACAAAGCCAACTATACAACCTGTCTGATTTGCTTGGTGCTGGTATGTGTGTGCATTAGAGGGGTGGTGATGGTACCATTTTCGGAACACGGAGGGGTTCTGTTTGAAACATAATCATTTGTAAATGAATGTATCATGAGCAGACCTAGGAAATGCGAAATCCCCTTCGACTGTAGAGACCTACAGTGGGTCACATGTTCTCACGTTATAGTTGCCCTCACCCGTGTCAGTTTTTGGTGGGTTATGGATACATAACCGTATGTTACATTCGCAGCGTTTTAGTCTAATTGATCACGTATGAATGTAAGCACAGTACTCTTTGAAGAAAATATTCACGTTGAGACAAATCATGAAATTGGTACACACACACACACACACACACACACACACACACACACACACACACACACACATATATATATATATATATATATATATATATATATATATATATATATATTATATATATATATGTATGTATGTGTGTGTGTGTGTGTGTGTGTGTGTGTGTGTGTGTGTGTGTGTGTGTGTTAGCCTGCACTTGTTTTCCCCCACTACTTAATTGTTCAGCATCATATTGTTTGGTCAATCAGTGGGAGATTGCATCTCTTAGGAGATCCAAGTAAAGGTTGTCCTGCACAATTCTTAGCCACTGACATTGCTTGAGTTATAGAACAGCAGAGCTGACCACTCAAACTGTTCCATATCTTTTGATCTCCCTTGTATCCTTGAAATGGATCCTCAGGCATAGGCTCAAAGATTGTCCCCTACATTTTATACTGTTTGTATAATGCTTTTAGTTTTTTAGCAACTTTTTTCCTCTCCACATTTCCTTTTATTCCATTTACTATCCTTCACTGGCTGCTTTTGGGGGTGCTGTTGGATTCTTTTTTGAACCCTTGGTGGTGAGAACACCACAGAATTATGAACTGTGGTGTGTCTCTATTTGACACCAGGAGAGCAGACACAATCAGCCGTGTCTCTCTGATGAGTCTGATCCAGCGGACGAAAGGCCTAAGAGCAGGCAATACAAATAGATCTGCCTTCAGAAGGGATCACGATGGTTCCTCAGGCAGCTAGTGAAGGGTTTTTCATTTTATAATATATTTCCCCCATTTTCTTCATCTTCATATTTTTTTCTCTCTAAAAGTTCAAATCTTTGGAAAGTCATTATTATAATGACGGAAGAATTGTTAGCCTCACTTGTTTTCCCCCACTACTTAATTGTTCAGCATCATATATATATATATAATATATATATAATTGTATCAGTTATTTAAATATATCACGACTATATATGTTATAGTATATGTAATATATGTTTTCAGAGTCTCATCACGCACTTAGGAACTTGAGTTTAGGTATGCGTTTGGACAATTGTTAATCGCTCTTCCGACTTTGGTGCTTGAATTGTGTGCTTTGTTTTGTTGTTGTTTACTTGTATGTTTGCTCGCCACAAAACTGTCGGTCAGTGAGCCAGCCATTAACAAGCACAGATAAAAACTAATCCAATGAAAACAGATTGATCTTAGCCTCTTTGCAATAAATGACTGTGTCCACTACCACGAGAGTACGCTCCTTTTGAACGCTTCCAACACGTGCAAAATCACACTCTTCCGAAAGCGGAGGTCGGTTGTGGTCATGATAGTGAAGCAAGCACACCTTTTGGTTCTTTGAAACAAAAGTACTCGTTTTAGTGTAGCGTTTACCCCAGAAAATCATTGCTGGTGGTGTTGTTATTGCCTAGTTTTCTATAGTAGTGTGTGAACACACCATGCCATGAGACGGGTCTAAAATGTTGACCCACCCCGTATACTTGGCGATGAAATGTTGTTATGGGCACCATAAAATAATGGCACCGATATAGTTGTTCAAGAGTGTTGCGGCACTCTCACGACCCGTTTGTCAGGATATAATAATACTGACTCATGTACCAAATACTGGTATACTACATTAGGATTTGAACTGTGACGTGTCATCTTTGTTATACATAACTCTTAAGCTTGGTTGAGACCCAACGGCTGGTCATCACCATTCTGTACGAACGACTATCGGACATAATGAAAGGCGAAGGAGGTGGTACCAAACACACATTTTCCTGCCGCTGAATGTGCCATGGCTGGCTCTCTCTCTGTGTAGACTGCTGATAAATATTGTCAGTTGGGTTCCGAGGGATTGGGGGTTGGGGAAGGGGTCAGGAGGGGGGTGGGAGGCGTCTACCTGCCCACAAGTTGTCGCCAGCAGCAGAATTTGAACGACCAGGGAGTTGAATGGAGGAATGGCGCGGAATCTTGTGACAAGACTACGTGAATATCTGCGCGTGACGTGTGAATTAGAGGCCACCACGTCACATGACACGGGGCGTGGCGCTAATTATGCACATCATTCAACGATTTGTGGTAACCGAGGCTAGGAAAAGGTGT
>CM031613.1:75523361-75530861 GCA_018398815.1 Conus ventricosus | reverse complement strand
GAAGAGGTTCCATGAAATCGCCAGCGGTCTGATCGGCAAGCGGCCCTTTGATGACATCGCCAGCGGGCTGGTGGGCAAGAGGTCGGAGGAGGGCATGGCTGATGGTGGAAATGGGGAACCGTTTGACGGCTTGGCCGATAACGGAGTGGACAAGAGGTTCCACGAGATCGCCAGTGGACTGATCGGCAAGCGGACTGGACACGCCCATGCGGACAAGCGACCTTTGATGATATTGCCAGCGGTCTGGTGGGCAAGAGACCTTTTGATGACATTGCCAGTGGTCTTGTCGGTAAACGGTTTGATGACATTGCTAGCGGTCTGGTCGGCAAAAGACCTTTTGATGACATTGCCAGCGGTCTTGTTGGCAAACGGTTTGATGACATTGCCAGCGGTCTTGTCGGCAAACGGTTTGATGACATTGCCAGCGGTCTTGTCGGCAAGCGGTTTGATGATATTGCCAGTGGTCTTGTGGGAAAAAGACCTTTCGATGACATTGCCAGCGGTCTGGTCGGCAAACGGTTTGATATATTGCTAGCGGTCTCGTCGGCAAACGAGCTTTCGACGACATCGCCAGCGGTCTCGTCGGCAAGCGGCCTTTTGATGACATCGCCAGCGGCCTGGTAGGAAAGCGACAGTTCGATGACCTCGCCAGCGGGATCATCGGCAAGCGAAAGCAAGAAGGCGTCTAAAGATGGGAACCTGAGCAAACAAGCTTTGCTGTGATGCCAAGAACTGGGGAATCTTTGCAGACTGGTTATAGCGTGCTGTACACACGATCATGTAGTAGTAGTAGTATTCCCTTTATGTTTTAAACGGTTTGTGTTGGTTTTCTTTACTTCATTTTTTTTAGTGATAAATGTCTTCGTTTCATTTCGTTTACATTGTAGACTATTTATTGGAATTCATTTGAATAATTTTTCCCCAGCCTATGGGTCTGTGTGGGTGAGCAAGCTGTGTTGGATTTCCTCGCTTACAGACCGGCATAATGCAGATCGCCTTCTCAGCCACGGCAGGCAGACAGAAAAGCGAGCATAGTCAGTAAGGTGACTGTACCTTGAATTTTTTTCCCTTCTGTTGTAACCTAGATTGGAGCCGTGACCACACCACTTTGAGTCTACTTAAACTGAGTCGGATTGTATGAAAACCTCGGATCAGAATGTCTCGCTTGGTGCTCATTCAAAATGACGTCCAAAGAACTCTCTTTGAGAAAGAACACGTGGAATGGGATATCAGACGAAGAATTAATAGAGAGGAAACACAAAAATGAAGACTGCATTCTAAAGGGTGACGACGAGAAATGATAATAATAATAACAATGATGATAATAATAACAGTTATGATAATAATAATGATGATAATAATATTAATAATAATGCTAATAACCATTATAATGTGTATGCAAACAATCGTTTCCGTTTGTGTTTTTTTCATGGTGTAGGACGTCATAAAGTTCTAGCTTTATTAATATGCTTTTCCTTGTTCTGTATTTTCGTATCAATTTTTGCGTGGGCGGCATTTTTTTCCGTGAACTTTTCTGGTCTGCAGGATGAAAGCCAATTTTGTTCATTGAACATCACTTACCACCAGGTTATAAGCCATTTTACCCTGTAATGAGATAAGAGGAGGAAATATACAATAATAACATCCACGGCTATTTTTCTTTGTTTGTTTGTGTGGTGCATGATATAAAAAATGGTAAAGCACACAGAAATAAGGCCGAGCGACCATGTTTGTTTCCTGGCAATGCCATTTTTGGCCTTTTGTGATTTGCATGGAAATTGTCGCCAATTGACCCCGCAAGCAAGTGTTTATCATAGCGACACACGGCCACTGTACGTCACATCTTGGCTAAATTTATCTGTGTAACTGTTAAAATTGTCGTTGCTTACGTGTAGCAAGAACGTCCAGTGGCTTTGTTTGTGTTAGCATGTGTAGCAACGACAGTAATTGTGTTGTTGGGGTTGTTCATTGTTTGTTTAGAGACTGAAACATGAAACATGAAATCATTGTTTAAAATTCTGCTGCAAGTTGAAATACAAAATCTGTAGGAAGGAGATGATATCTGTAGTGAAAATCGAAAGTGTAAGCTTTTGTCACGTTTCATTTCAGTCCCCAAACCATGCGCAAGAGTACGAGGAAAAACAAAAGTGTCTATCAATTTCTCTTCTGTTTTTTACGACAGCTGAATCTCTCCCCTTCAGATAAGAGTTCGTGTTCACTTTCTGAATATCTGTGGAGAGAATGTAGAGGTAGGAAGACGATCTTATTGTCATATTACTACAGCGGCTGGCAGACGTCCACAATTGGGCGAGACGAAAGAAAACTAGTCTCCACAATAGAACGACCAAATATAAGCACGCCGCGGAGTGGTCAGCACTGCTGTCTGTTGTCAGTGACGACAGTTGGTTTGTCTGAAAAAAAATGAAAGCTTTTCGGATAGAGTCTTACTACCACACCCGTATATTCAAGTAACTGATGAAAAGGAAGGGTTGATTGTTCATTGCTTAGACCCCTGTCATTCCTTTGCTGGTCAAGAATGTGCACATCTCAATACAAGTGTGCATTATTAAAATAAAAAAAAAGTCTTAACTTCTGTGCAGAGGAAAGATCAAGCTGGAAGATTAATGTACAGTGCTCGCTGACCTGATCTTCATTTTGTATGAAACTCTGTGTGTGTGTGTGTGTTGTGTGTGTGTGTGTGTGTGTGTGTGTGGTGTGTGTGTGTGTGTGTGAGAGAGAGAGAGAGAGAGAGAGGAGAGGAGAGAGAGAGAGAGAGAGAGAGAGAGAGAGAGTAATTTTTCTACCCAAAGAAAGGGACAATGCCGTGTTAAACTCCCCAGGAAATACTTCCAACCAGTTCAGGGGATCGGACGGGTTACCAGGTAAGTGTCTTTCTGGACACCAAATGCCCATGTGGGAAGGACGAGTCCTAAGCAAGTGGCCAACCTTTGCCGATCCTGTCCACGTGTTCAGAAGAACTGACGACCTCACAGTTCAGGTCTCTCTCTCCAGTCTCACCCCTCAGAAGGGATGTAGTCCTTGACTCTTAACCTCTGCAACAGAGCTTGGTTCTAACCATTCAGAAGAGTAGAGGAACAGCAGACCCCAAGGTAAAAGAGAACAAGATGCAAAGCATATAAACGTACTCCCAGTTTATCTCCCTGAAAAACGACACAATCAAACATGCGTCATAATGCATTTGACGTCACAATCAAACATGCGTCATAATATATTTGGTCACTGAGATGACCTTGCATTTCTAAAAGTGTGTAATGCGGTTTAACTCGTTATAGCCGTTAGTAGCGGCTAATCTGGTGAAATAAAACATGGGCATCATCCGTGACCCATAATGAACATACCTACAAATTTTCAAAAAGATCGCCCAGGCGTTTTGTCTGGAGCGAGTGAACACACTTTGGCCACGGACAGACAGACGGACAGACAGCATTTCTTCGTTCCCATTCTATAAGAACTGGAGGACAAAAACAAGACTGGAAGAAAGCCAAACTTTAAAGAAAAACTGCCATGCCGATGAATGAAAGAAACCAACAAAATGACAAACCATTTGAGACTGAGAAAGAAACCAACAATTATGGTCCCAGAATCCTCGGATTATCAGGACAACCTGCAATGTGGCCTCAGAAAATGAGCTATAAAGGAATACTGTAAACACGCTGGGGACATCAGATGTCCCTGAGAAACGACCAACAAGACTCGAACCACATCCCGTGAAGTGAACATGCGATAGCCCCGACCGCATCACCCTTCACAGCAGCCAAGCCACTTGACCCTCTGTACCACCACCGACTGTTCTTCTCATTCCTCTCTCTTCTTCTCTCTCTCTCTCTTCTCCCCTCTCTCTCTCTCTCTCTCTCTCTCTTCCTCTCCTCTCTCTCTCTTTCTCTCTCCCCTCTCTCCTCTCTCTCTCTCTCTCTCTCTCTCCCCTCTCTCACACACACACACACCACACACATACACACACACAAACCTGCAATCCCCACCTCCCCCAATTACATTCTCCGCCCTCCTACGACTCATACTTCCTACGTCTGGTACAGGTCGCCCTAAAGAGTGTCGGCCTGAAAGGACGTTCATTTCACCATTCAGCATTGCACATGGCAAATTTTTCTTAAGGAGTATATGGTGATGTGATGTTATACAATGTGATAACATCTATGAAAATAAGGTTTTACCTTTATTTCTAGTCCCTCTCTCTCCCCTCTCTCTCTCTCTCTCTCTCTCTCTCTCTCTCTCTCTCTCTCTCTCTCTCTCTCTCTTGCGTCACACACACACACACACACACACACACACACACACACACACACACACACACACACACACACACCACAAACACAATAACAAATATCCAAACTGAAAAAAACAGTGACATTCGCAGGCCCTATATTACACGCTTACTTGTATTCATAGTGTGATGCTACCGACAATAGAAAAAAAAAGCATTTCATGATCGCAGTCACACAGCAAATCAAAGAGATGACCAAGATCAGGTTTACAAAGTTTTTGTGCGTCACTTCCTGTGTCGTCGATTCGTCACATCCAATAACAATCTACTGTATTACATAAACTAATCTAAAAGAAATTTCTCGTCGGAGAAAATGAGCTATTGGTTAGACATGTACTATGGATCCTTGAACGTGCCAGCAAATTCGAGCAGGCTTAAAACGGGATTCTGGCATCTTGAAAGCCTAGAGAAGTATCGTTTGTGATTCCCGTGAGGTGTAGAACAGCATGTGAGCACACTGCCCAGGACAGAGACGGGTGGCGATCAGCTGTCCTCAAAGGTGCAGAAACCTGTGAAAGTAACAGAATTGCTGCAGCTGAGCAGCGCAGGATGATCAGAAAGACCAGCGCCAACAGATCTCCAACTGCCGCCACCATCCCCTGTCCATTCTGTGATAGGTCTTTCCAGGCGCAGATCGGCCTGACCAGCCATCTACGCACTCACCTCCGATCCCAGGATGACTAGATGGTCTTCGTCGTCTCGACGGACAAACAACGGAAGAGCATGAACTGTAAGGAAATCAGATAAGAAAATCAAAGGACCTATCAAAAGCTGTTTCCATTCATGGTGAATGGGGATAATTAATGGTGGGTACGTACACACTGCAAAAAGAGAAATCGCTTTCTGACCTGTCTCCATCAAAGACATTTATTTGACTTGTTTCAAGGACGCAGTGAATTTCAGACCTAGAAAAGCTGAATTACAGGCTAAATTGTTTCAATTTTGTTGTCATTTCTCTCCGTTTGTATGTATGTTTTTATTTCACCGTTTGTGTATTATTTTCTGATTTATTTGCTGTATATTCCCTTGGTCCATGTGTCGCGGCACCGGATTCGTTTAATTCTGTTAACTTCCGCTCGAACGTTCACTATAAGATCTCAGTTTATCTCTTGACCAGTCTGCTACTTTTAAAATAACTGATCCTCTTGTTTTCTGTTCGTCATTTTCGAAATCTTTTATTGACATAGCTGGAATTATTTAAGTTATTCAGATTGTTCAAGTTTTGTATGTTTTCATATCCGAAGCTCCGTTTTTTTCTTCCAGAACACTCACGCTGATACACACGCACTTGCGTGTGCGTTTGTGTGTTGGTGTGCGTGTTTGTGTGTGTATGAAATGGATTATTTCAGCCATTTTGTCTTTTTTGTGTGTATGTGTGATGGATTTAGAATTGTTATCCAAAATGTTTCACGTTGTCGATTAGCTTTTGCGGTGATAGTTTCAGAATGGTTACCCAAAAATTTTTTTTTTTCACCTCCAGTTGGGCGTTTCTTTGAACATGAATCCTTTCAGCCACCAGAGTTTTGTCCTGTGTTCACAACGGATTTTTTTCCTTTTTTTTTTTGTTTGTAAATTTATTTATTTCATATTTGTTATCGCTTTTTTCTTCTTTCTCCTCCTCCTTCTTCTTACCAATCTGTTCATTGAGTTTATAATTGATTTTTTTTTTAATTATCACTTTTTTTTTAAATTCTTTCTCCTTCTCCTCTTCCACTTCCTCCTCCTTGTCAACCATCTGTTCAATGAGTTTGTAATTGATTTCTAATTATCATGATGCCTCAAGAGAGCTTAAACAGGCAAACAGCCTGATATACATATGGAGTGATTTTCATATAGACTTGTGTTTCATCTGACGTACATGAGCCACACACTGGAATATACGACAGAAAACGTGCTGCTTACCGTCCGGGCAGATTGAGATGATAAGAAAAGCATTGGATTGAGAGTTGATTCACTTGCAGTGTGCTGAAATCTCTCTCTCTCTCTCTCTCTCTCTCTCTCTCTCTCTCTCTCTCTCTCTCTCTCTCTCCCCTCTCTCTCTCTTCTTCTCTTCTCTCTCTCTCCATCCCTCTCTCTCCCTCTCTCTCTCTCTCTCCATCCCTCTCTCTTCTCTCTCTCTCTCTCTCTCTCTCTCTCTCTCTCTCTCCCACCCCTCTCTCTCTCTCTCTCCCTATCTTTCTCTCTCTCCCTCTCTCCCCCTCTCTCTCTCCCTCCCTCTCTCTCTCTCTCCCTTTCCCTCCCTCTCTCCCTCTCTCTCTCTCTCTCCTCTCTCTCTCTCTCTCTCTCTCTCTCTCTCTCTCTCTGTGTCTCTGGGCAGGACTTTCCAGGACTTTCTCCGTTTGTCTCATACCATTCTTCTTCAGACGAATGGGAGCCAAAAAGCAAATCATGCAGCTTTCAAGATATATGTATATATTCCATGCAGCTGGAAGAAGATGGTGTTGTACAGCTTTCATCTAAAGTAAGAAATGATGTATGAAACAGAAAGACAGACACCTCAATCGTACTGGGTTTTTTCTAGTATTACAGATCTGTACACGAGTTGTTTATTTCTCTCTCTCTCTCTCTCTCTCTCTCTCTCTCTCTCTCTCTCTCTCTCTCTCTCTCTCTCTCTCTCTCTCTCTCTTTTATCAAAAAGGAAGCTTTCATTTCTTACTAAAGTTGCTTCATGTCTTTTCTTAAAACTCTGTTAGTGCCAGCTTCTGCCCTGTCGCTTTCCTACTTCGATTTTGAGTTATGTGCTCTCTCCCCCCCCCCCCCCCCCCCCTCCCTCTCTCTCTCTCTCTCTCTCTCTCTCTCTCTCTCTCTCCTCTCTCTCCTCTCTCTCTCTCTCTCTCTCTCTCTCTCTCTCTCTCTCTCTCTCTCTCTCTCTCCCCGCCTGCCCATTCGCTCATTGGCTTGCTCGCGTCATGGGACAATCGAACTCATGTGACCAATATGGCCAACCTGACAAAATAACACAAAGTGTACATTGTGCCAGATGATTAGCACACCATTGTTTATGCTTCTTTTTCTTCCAGTATTACTTGTTTTTATTGGTCAAGTAGTTCCATTTTTAATTCATTTGTTTTGTCTTTTGACCCAATTTCGAAACGCGTGTAACCATGATGCAATTGTTCCGTCGTTATAGAACATTGAAAACGAAGGAAATAAAAAGGAGACGAAAGCACAACTCAGTTCGAGTTCGAGTGAGTGTG
>CM031613.1:75508361-75515861 GCA_018398815.1 Conus ventricosus | reverse complement strand
TCCATATTAACTTTTAACTGCAGAGATCCAGCTGCACGTTGTAAACTATTCAGTTGGGTTTGTAGACCTATAACAGTTTCTGATATCAAAATAACATCATCAGCCAACAACAGAATAAACAATTCAAAAGCATCAATCGAAAGCAAAGCACCATGTCTACCATTATTAATCACCTCAATAGCTAAACTCGTTGATAAACAAAGAAAAAAAAATAGGGCTGCATGCATACTCCTTGTTTGACTCCTCTCGAACAATTGATATAGTCAGAAATATTCGCTCCGCAACGAACCCTTGTTCTTACTTTATCATACATACTTCTAACACATTTATAGAGTTTACCTTTAACACCATTTTTAAGTAAAACAGGCCAGAGAAGATTTCTATTAATGGAGTCAAAGGCTTTTCAAAGTCTATGAAAGCTACGTATAACTTCCTATTATAAGAAATTGTTTCTGTACTAGTGCGAGCAAAGTAAACATATGGTCAATAGTGGAATAACCCTTTTTAAATCCTGCTTGATGATCACCTGTGATGTATTTTTCTTCTATCCATTCCTGCAGTCTATGGTTAATAATGGTTCCAAACAGTTTACTACTAATGTCACTGAGGGAAATCCCTCGGTATTGCTGGGCTTATTTACGTCACCCTTCTTGTAGAACGGCAGCATAACAGATTCAGTCCAGTTTTCCGGAAATATACCACTATCAAATAATTATTAAACAATTTCAGAAAGAAGTTTACCACCTGGTCAGACGATGTTTATATAATTCACCAATGATACGTCTGGACCGGCTGCCTTACGATTTTTCAGTTTCTTAATGCTAACAATACTTCTTCTTGAGTGATTGGCCGGTTCATATAGCCATCATCGTTCACATCAATCACTTCTTCGATTGGTGTGTTGTCAACATTTATATCTAATAACGTTTGGAAATATTGAAACCATACATCAATAGTAATATTGTTCTGGGCTGTTTTCGTTTGAATGAAACTGTGAATGGTATCCCAGAACTCCTTTTGACATTTTATAGATGATACAAAGTTTATTCAGTAAAGACTTATTGAACTCTTTCTCTTTCCTCTGTAACAGATTTCTTGTACTCTCGCCTAGCGATTGAATAAGCGTTCCTGTCTTCTATTTTCAATGAGCGACGACTAATTCGTAATAACCTCCTGGCGGTTCTTTTGCTAGCAACACACTCATTATCATACCAATCGCTGAATGTTTTACTGCTATCCCAAACTATGCACCTCTTCATACAATCAGCACTTTCTTTTATGCAGCATTAAACAAATTTAGCGCGCGATTTATGTCCACATCCAACAAGTATATTGCCGCTTCTAGTTTTGTTTGAGTTTCAGTACTACATAACGTCTCTTGAAACAAACCAGCGTTCACATCGTTCCATACAAATTTTTCTATGACACGTTTCTGCACTTGATTATTGTCATGCACAATACCTTCTTAGGAAAAATAACATGTAGTGACAACAGGCAAATGATCAGAGTCAATGCGTTCCAAGACATTCAATGTACATGAATCATACAAACGAGCAAAAAGATCACAAGAAAATATGAAATAATCGTCAACACTGCATCCTGAGTCGGAAAAGTATGTATAGCGACCTTCAAGGTCACCCTTACATGCCCATTAAGAATACACAAATCAAATGCAGTACAAACATTCAATAACATCTTCCCATAGTTATTCAAAGTGCTGTCTTGAGATTGTCGTTTAAAACTAAGAGGATGGCTGTCGAATTGCAGATCGAGATTATTGTTCAGAGATACACCTTGTGAAATGTTTGACGTTCTACTATTTAAATCACCATTTAAAATAACATATACATCTCTAGAAAACAACAGATCAAAGATACATTCTTCTAGCAGATCAATGCCATTGTGATGTCAAAATGGACATAAACGGGACCTTCAGGGGGTATATAAGTACAAACAAACAGAACATCCCTATCTAAACCAAACAGTTTTTTATCAATCAACAAGACACAGAAGTTTGTGTGATTAACGTCAATAAATTTAACAAGGGAAAATACTCATTTTTTATCAAGCAATTATCCCACCCGATCTCCTCCCTTGTTTTGAAAATTTAATCGCAGAGATTACAGAATTTTCGTAACCAACAAAAGCATCAGCATGGCACTCTTCCATAAATGTTTCAGTTAAACACACAAAATCAAACTTATTAAATTAAAGGACAGAAAATCATGATCATTAAGTTTAGAAAACAAACCATTTACATTCCAGGATAGAAAAAGAAAAGGTTTATTTACATCTGTACAAACCGAGCTCGAACTTCATCGCACGTGCTTTCAACACATGAACGAACTCACTGCCGTGACCCACAAAACCCCGCCAACCACTGCCACTGCCACCAGTGACAGGCGTTTCAACCGGTGCATCTTTTTTGTGCCTTACCCTTTCTTGCTACACCAGTGTACGGAATTTCTTCTCCAGTGGCCGGCCACCCCCCTATCTGGACTCTTTTAGGTTGCAGTGGTCATCCAGGAAATACTTTTTTCCGTCATAAGTAGATGATCAAAGATCATCGTTGCTCGTTTCCCTTCAGACCTTGCTTTTTTCAGATGAGGGGAAAGGTTACGTCTTATGGTTCGCCACACGACAAGAAAAATCCTCACCCACAAAATATCAGTACCTTTCAATTTCCGCTTTTCTTTCAGAATGCGCACCTTGTCCTTATAAAAGGAACATCTGGCAATTACAGGAGAGTCCGGTTTGGGATTAAGCCTGTGAACTCGATCAAATTCGACATCCCGAGTCAATCCAAGTTGATCAGTCAAAAGGTCATGGATTTTGCCTTCGCATTCTTCCACAGATTCATTCTGACCTTTAGTAATGCCAGTAGAAGATTAAATTGTTGCGTTTTGATCTTCCTTCTAAGTCATCAGTTTTTAGTTCTAATTGTTCAATTCTTGACATGAGGTCAGAATTATGTTTTGCAAGATTTGAATGTTCTTTCTTTAAAGTCTCCACCTCGGCCCTCAGATCTTTCACACCACTTTGTAACGCTGCGAACTGGTCGCTTAGGCATTTGACACTTCTCCCCAAGTCCGTAAATTTATCTCCCATTTCTCTAAATGCACAGTTCATTGATGTCAACATACCCATAATGTCCGCATTGGTGGGTTGTTGAGGAGGGGTGGGTGTCGTTTGTTCGCTGTCGCCGGTGAAGCGGATGTCTTGTCCACACTGCCCCTGCGTCCTGAGCTGCCAAGCCTGGCCTGCTTCAAACTGTCTGTCCTGGGTCTGGGTTCTGCTCCACGTCTCCACAGCGTAGCAGTAGTCCGCCCCAGAAAATCAACGTGAGGAGCAGGCCTAGCACTACACCGTTAGCCTCGAACGCGGTGTCAGCATGGCGATCCGCATGGCCGTCTTCTTCCTGGCTCGCTTCAACATAAAAGCGATGTAGATGTGGACGAACGTACCACAACTCGCTCTGAAAGCAAGTGCTGCTGAAGGCATGGTACCTTACGGAGGTACTGGTATAAGTTGAGAAAGGTACTGTGTAGATATCCGCCAAAAAAGAAGAAAACTACAGAGCGATGCAATGCGTGACTGCTCAACTGAAACGCAGTTCACGATCCCCGAGAGAGAGAGAGAGAGTGTGTGTGTGGGGTGTGTGTGTGTGTGTGTGTGTTGTGTGTGTGTGTGTGTGTGTGTGTGTGTGTGTGTGTGAGCGCGCGCGCGCGCGCGTATGTGTGTGTGTGTGTGTGTGTGTGTGTGTGTGTGTGTGTGTGTGTGTGTGTGTGTGTGTGTGTGTGTGTTCTTGGAAACTGCTGACGAATTAATACGTAGCGCACCTCATCACTCCAGTTTCTGTCGTTCATTTGACCTTAATCAGCTGAACATTTAATACTGAATGCCTGTTAAAGGGTTAGACCATGGGGAGCGTATTGGCATCAGTACCATCAACAATGAACTGCAAAAGCTACAAAACGTTCTCTCTGTAGACCATGGCCGTAACATAGGTCATAAAATGATTTGGATGACAACATTATGGTTTAGTGATTGAGGCTAATGGTGATGCTGAATTACCCTTTTTCAGTCATGTTTCTGGGGAAAAAAATGACATCATACATAAAATTTCATGAGGTCGGCGTCAATAGGAGAGTTTTTGTTGACCAAAAGGTCCCTCCTTTCTTCCAAGACATCTTCACTATCATCAGCAACAGAAGCTGCAGCAGCAGCATCAAACTAATGACAAAGAAGCGAGCTGAGATCAACCCATTATAAATAACAAACAACAACAAAACTATCATTTCGTAGAATATTAAAAGTCATTACACAAGGTGTCATACAGTGTTCAGTTTCTTCACTTGAAGCAGTACTAAAACCAGGGGGGGTTCAAAGTCATTGCCGAAAATGTACACGTTTGTTGAATACTTTGGCTTTAATCTTTGCCGGGGAAAGTCATTGCACTTCGTTGAACTTCCAAATAGACTATGGTAATGCATGTACGTCTTCTGAAAGTAGTATCATAAGTTACAAACACTCATGAGTTTATGATCTCACAGCTCTGAAAACCCTCTGGGTGCCTGATTTAATTTGGGGAAGATAAAAGAGGCAGTGGGAGAAGGTCAGGAAGGAGTAAGAGTGGGGTGGGCTCCGTGTGTCATCATGCTGTACCCTTGACAAGGTGAACCAAACAGCGTTCACTGCTCCTGCGATCATCAGCTGTGGGACTCTATTTATAATCCGTGTACATTCGTCTACATTTAGAAAAAGTCTAGAAGTCCATTATAAATAACACACACAAAAAAACGACCACTATCATTTCGTAGAATATTAAAAGTCTCTATTAACTAACTAGAATATTAAACGTCTCTATTAACTAACTAGAATATTAAAAGGTCCCATGCAGTGTTCAGTTTCTTCACTTGAAGCAGTACTAAAACCAGGGGGGGGGGGGGGGGGGGGGGTCAAAGTCATTGCACGGCAAAATTGATATTCAGCCCACGAATTCTGTGTGAGAAATGCACACAACGTCTGCCACGTGTTCATAGACTTCAGAAAAGCGTTCCACAGCGTGTAACACATTGCACTAGGTCTGCAGCGAAGATGTAATCATGGACCAGAAGCTCATCCTAACCATGTAGCAGATCCATGCCGGGTCATCACACTGCTCTGGGTCTACAGTGAAGATGTAATCATGGACCAGAAGCTCATCCTAACCATCTAGCAGATCCATGCC
Source organism: Conus ventricosus (assembly GCA_018398815.1). Classification (NCBI taxonomy): domain Eukaryota; kingdom Metazoa; phylum Mollusca; class Gastropoda; order Neogastropoda; family Conidae; genus Conus; species Conus ventricosus. The sequence goes on along the minus strand of CM031613.1, from coordinate 75,510,631 downwards.
GGGGCCATCACACTGCGCTATCTGCCATAGCGAAGACACAAAAAAAAAGTGGGCCAGAAACTGATCCAGATCAACAAGCAAATGGATGCAAAGGCCAGCCGGATGCTACGTGTTAAGGCACATGGGGCTACTCGTTCAATACAGCAGCTGGAATCCGCTAAGGCTGACTCTTATCACCTGCACTGTTCTACATCTTAACAAATCACAATGACAGATGCCCTGGATGTCCACAGTGGCAAAATCAGCGTCGGGGGATAAATCAACCCAAATCTCAAGCTCACTGATGACGTTTTTTCATCGACTGGAAGTAATGAGGGACTTGCCAACCTTATGAGCTGCCTGGATGGACCATCAACAACAGAAATCACTGCAGAAAAGAAGCCAGTGATGAGCAGCGCAAAAACTAAGAGAAGATCACATGAAGTAGAAACTCTGAAACAGTTCAGTCACCTGGGTGCGGTCATCATTCAAGACCGATCAAATACTGGAGTCGCTGCACGAACTGCGTAAACAGAAGGCAACTGGTAAAACTAAAACAATCCGGAGAAACAAAATCATCACTCCTAAATGAAACCTTTATAATATACAACTGTGCAACATGCCTTCGTCTTTGCTTGTGAATCGCCGAAAAGCAGAAACAATATCTTAGCACTGGAAATGAAGTGCTTCAAAAGAGTACAGCACTTCTCATCTACTCACTTTGTCCCAAGCGATGAAGAATTATCAGGCGCATCTGAATCACACGAAGACCTGTAAGGACAGCAAATAAGGAGAGGTACGGACTTTTGACAAGATCAATTGAACTCTCCAAAACCATCCGCCAAAGAACAGCAAAGACGGTGAGGAGAAAAGAAAGACAGAGACAGATGTGAAAAGGCAACAATGCCGAGCGGGGAATAGGCCGCTACACTGAGGAGCAACAATGCTGAGCGGGGAATAGGCCGCTACACTGGGAAGCCTTGCCGCAACACACACACTTGCCCGCAACCTTCAGAGGTGGAGACAACAGGCGCGACATTCATCACTGCAGTGCCCCCACAGCACCTGTGGTCTCTGGCACCATTGGCACGTGTTCTTCCTGCGTCCTCGTGATCTACCTGAGAATCATTTGATGGACACAGAGCTCTAACATTCAGTCTCAGTCTCATGATGGAGGCGTCAGTGTATGAAGCCATGAAGCCTAAGAATGTACGTGTTAAAGTTAAATAAATAAATGACATGTTTTTGTTGTAATGTTGTTTTAGGGGAAGCTCACGCAAACACACACACACACACACACAACACACACACACACACACACACACACACACACAACACACACACAGAGAGAGAGAGAGAGAGAGAGAGAGAGAGAGAGAGAGAGAGAGAGAGAGAGAGAGGAGAGAGAGAGAGAGAGAGAGAGAGGGGCTGCATAGTTTGTTATGGAAACAAGAAAACAACATAGGAGATTGCTCGTTCACACACAAGCACACAACACACACACACACACACACACCACACACACATACACACACACACACACACACACACACACACACACACACACACACACAACAGAGAGAGAGAGAGAGAGAGAGAGAGAGAGAGAGAGAGAGAGAGAGAGAGAGACAGAGAGAGAGAGAGAGAGAGAGAGAGAGAGAGAGAGAGAGAGAGAGAGAGAGAGAGAGAGAGAGAGAGAGGAGGGCTGCATAGTTTGTTATGGAAACAAGAAAACAACATAGGAGATTGCTCGTTCACACACAAGCACACACACACACACACACACACACACACACACACACACACACACACCACACACACCACACACGCGCGCGCGCGCGCGCGCGCGCGCGCGCGCACGCACGCACGCACGCACACACACACACACACACACACACACACACACACACACAAAGAGAGACAGACAGACAGATAGAGGCAGACAGACAGACAGACAGAACAACAGACAGATAGACAGAAAGAAACAGAGAGAGACAGAAACAGAGAGAGGCAGAGACAGAAAGACAAAGAAACGGACAGACAGTCACACACACACACACACACACACACACACACACACACACACACCACACACACCACACACACACACACACACACACACACACAACACAGACAAACAGACCGACAGACAGACAAGACAGGCAGAGGAGAGAGCGGAGAGACAGAAAGATGCAGCATTCAGCTTGGTTTCTCAGACCGATGGAAAGACTGCAAAAAGAAATGCCATCAGAAACGGACACCTTTGCTGAGAAAGAAAGCAATAAATATAA
>CM031613.1:75493361-75498361 GCA_018398815.1 Conus ventricosus | reverse complement strand
TGTGTGTGTGTGTGTGTGTGTGTGGTGTGTGTGGTGTGTGTGTGTGTGTGTGTGTGTGTGTGTTATGGAGAGTTATGAGAGTTATGGTGAGTAAATTCACTTGCTCTGTGTGTGTGTGTGTGTGGTGTGTGTGTGTGTGTGTGTGTGTGTGTGTGTGTGTGTGTGTGTGTGTGTGTGACGTAAAGTATGCAAAACATTGAAAAGAGTTTGAGAAGTAGGAAATGTTGTTAAAATCTTATGAAACAGCCAAAGGTGTGGAAAAAAAATAGGTGAAAGACAAGACATTGAGGAAACAACCCGGATGTTTAAATGGAAAATAATCTGCATTCTCAGTTTGACGAGGCAAAACCTTGTTTATGTGTACCTCAGAAAAAACATCCCAAACCTCGATGACTCCAGCTGAAACTTCTCTACAGACTCCTACCACGAAACAGATTTCAAAGGTCTGTTAAACTGAAAGCTTTCCATTCTATTGCAAGTATGAGGTCATAGAAGATCACCTGCGCTTGTTTTGAAAATGTTTTAAGTTCAAGGGCTTTTTTGGAACTAATTGCTAAATGGATCAAGTGTGACACTGTGCTAAGAATGCACTATAGGGTTGATCCAGAAAATTTTTTTTAGGAATCACAGATTTGTATATTAAACAAATTATGTCTCTTATTTTAGTTTGTGAGGAAAAATACAAAATACATCTGTCCTAGCCTTTAAAACTTTGTAAGTCAAAAATATCTAATTAAAAGGGGTGAACTCTAGCTCCGAAAGACCACAAATCAATTCGACAAGAAATGGCAAAAAATCGTGGATATTCGCAATCAAATTCTTCCATTTGCAATACTCATGAGCCTTATAAATGAAAAAAAAAGATATTACAATCTTAAATCAGAGCAGTTTGAATATTGATCTCCAAAAATTCCAGAACAACGTGAATAAACAGAAGATGATGTGTAGAGTTTGTACAGTGATATACATACCTGCATGTGCGCGTCTCGCATATACAAGTAATGACTCCATTATGTATGAGAAGGAGAGATGTGAGGTGGCGGTCAATATCATTTGTTGGATTTTTTTTTAATCTTGTAATTTTTTTTGTTTTTCTTATTTCATTCTGATTAGTATTGTATAAAATGCCATTGCAGAGGAAATCTAAGGCGATAGATTATTCTTTAACACACACACACACACACACACACACACACACACACACACACACACACACACACACACACACACACACACACTCACTCACAATGATCCGAAAGCGGTAACGTGTCCATCAGCTTCATTCACAGATCACTGTCTTTCAAAAATTAAGTGGAAAAAAAAACCACGATGATTTGAAGTTTATGAAATAAAAAGTTCATGAATCGTAGCACAGTGCAACCCAACAAAAAAAATGGAACCGTCTAGCAGACCTCCTGTTAGTCACATAACTATTCTATGGTGAACTTCATTGTGGGGCTGTAGTATGTTTCTCCACCGAATGAATATCAGAAATGTGTGTTCTCCTTGGTTCCACAGTACACAATATCATGATGTTTGAACCTTTTCCAGTTTGCATCATCCGTGTTGTGATCATTTTTCCCTCTCTGTCAAAGCCCCGAATTGTTTGTCTGTTCTGACAGTCCACTGCCCACTGCTGTATCAAACCTCTGTCGGTAGATCTCATCTGAACAAAGTTGTTTTACAATGTGTGTGTGATGGGGGTTATGAGAAGATCTCATCTGAACAAAGTTGTTTTACAATGTGTGTGTGATGGGGGTTATGAGAAGATCTCATCTGAACAAAGTTGTTTTACAATGTGTGTGTGATGGGGTTATGAGAAGATCTCATCTGAACAAAGTTGTTTTCAATGTGTGTGTGATGGGGGTTATGACAAGATCTCATCTGAACAAAGTTGTTTTCAATGTGTGTGTGATGGGGGTTATGAGAAGATCTCACCTGAACAAAGTTGTTTTACAATGTGTGTGTGATGGGGGTTATGAGAAGATCTCATCTGAACAAAGTTGTTTTACAATGTGTGTGTGATGGGGGTTATGAGAAGATCTCATCTGAACAAAGTTGTGTTTGCAATGTGTGTTGATGGGAGTTATGAGAAGATCTCACCTGAATAAAGTTGTTTTACAATGTGTGTTTGATGGAGTTATGAGTAAACTCATCTGAACAAAGTTGTTTTACAATGTGTGTGTGATGGAGTTATGAGAAGATCTCATCTGAACAAAGTTGTTTTACAATGTGTGTGTGATGGGTTATGAGTAGATCTCATCTAACAAAGTTGTTTTACAATGTGTGGTGATGGGGGTAATGAGAAGATCTCATCTAAACAATTGTTTTACAATGTGTGTGATGGGGGTATGAGAAGATCTCATCTAAACAAAGTTGTTTTACAATGTGTGTGATGGGGGTAATGAGAAGATCTCATCTAAACAAAGTTGTTTTACAATGTGTAGTGATGGGGGTTATGAGAAGATCTCATCTAAAGTTGTTTTACAATGTTGTGTGTGATGGAGTTATGAGTAGATCTCATCTGAACAAAGTTGTTTTACAATGTTGGTGTGATGGGGGTTATGAGAAGATCTCATCTGAACAAAGTTGTTTTACAATGTGTGTGTGATGGGGGTTATGAGAAGATCTCATCTGAACAAAGTTGTTTTACAATGTGTGTGTGATGGGGGTTATGAGAAGATCTCATCTAAACAAAGTTGTTTTACAATGTGTGTTGGGGTTATGAGAAGACGTGCAGGAGGCGCTCCAGGGAAATCAAAGGCTTCCATGACTTCTTCAGCGGAGGTGCCCTTTGTTCCTAAGAAAGGTTACTGCAAAGATCCAAAAATCAATAGTGACGATCAGCGTTTCATGTGGAAAAAGTTCCATGTGTTATTTCTTCCATTGCTCAGCAGTTTCGGGAAATGTGTTGTGTCTTGCACCAACAATGGTTTTTGATGACGGACAGGCTGGAAGCAGAAGTCTGTTTTGACAGTATGTCGGTGGGTCTGGCACACCCAGTACAGTCGGAGACCCGGTGCCGCTTCTCTGGATTTTTGTTTCGGTTTGTCTTTTAGGTGTGCTTTTCTTCTCATGAACACTGGGATGGGTAGACTGCACGTCACTAGTGGTAGACTGCACGTCACTAGTGGTAGACTGCACGTCACTTAGTTAAGTCGTTGCTAAGTGTTCCACCTCTGAGGAGGCTGTAGTTATTGCGACCTCCCTCCATGTTGTTGCAGGAATTTGTAGAGCTTTTCTGGATTTCTTCAACAGTATTTTGAACAAAGCGGGTCTTAGGTGGTGTTGTCGCTGAACTGTCACTTGGCTACTTCCTCACTGTTCCAGAGACTTGGACGACAACTCTGCCATCTGTGTCTGCTGGTACTATTGCTATGTTGTTACTCAGCTGTTTTTTCCTCTTTTCAGTCTCTGATTGTGTCTGGTGGTATTTTTTTTACGTGTCAGCGCCTTTGGTTGGAGCGGTTTGACACTTGTAATGATAGCTGAACCAGAATCGTCAAGTCCTGTCTCACGGTCTTGACGTGGACATCAGAAGGTTTTCTCGTAAAACTTTGGCCTGGGTACGATTTGATTGGGGATGTGTTCATCCAGATAGTGCTCTTTCAGGCGGGTCTTTCTCATTCCGTCTTCCGAATTCTCCAGGAGTTTGAGTTTATTGACAGACCTAGAAGAGGGCAAGAATTCGGGTGCACGTGATAGCACGTGTTTCCGTTCTCCTGTGAGGTTAACTGATGACAGACTGACCGCTTCACTGGGTTCTGATTAAACAGGACGTTTTCGAAAGAAACATCTGGGTTTTCTTTGATTTCACCATGTTTCTAGGCCCAGGCTTGACGTACAAACGATGTCCTGTGGTCTCTGACTGTTGAACAAATAACTGTGTCGGTGGTTTCAGCGGATCTTTGTGTTATTCTGGTAATGATGTTAACGACGTCTTGTGGTCAGATGACGACGGTGACGACGTCTGTTGTACAAAATAAATGGACAACAACAATACAGGAACAAAAAGGTAATTTTTGTGCTTCTTCAGTTACCATTGTCATTGTGGAAAAGCATTCTCTTCTTTCCTGTCTTTTTCGCGCAGGAATAACACAGAGTCACATTATTTCTTAGCAAAAAGAGAAAAGAAACACTTAGACTGTGACTGACTTTATTACATCCACATACCTTATTACATCCACATACCTTATTACATCCACATCCACATACCTTATTACATCCACGTCCACATACCTTATTACATCCACATACCTTATCACTTCCATGTGGTCTCAGTGGCAAGATACACAACTTTTACACGTGGGGATGAGCTACCAAAGTCCAAGACTTGGAACTAGTCCAAGGTTATACATGATTTTAACTGCAACTTATTTTTCCTAATTTCTTTTTAACAGTACGAGTGTTTGTCAGATACTTATATGAAGATTAAAAAAACCATGATGATCTGTTAGGTTTTTTTTTTCCAGGACTGGATCGACAGTTGATCTTCCGTCACCGATTGTTTTACATGCTTGTTTGTTTTTTGTTTGTTTGTTTTTTGGGGGTTTTTTTGTTTTGTTTTTTTTTGGGGGGGTCTCTTGTTCTCCCATTTTCCCAAAGGTGTTGATGTTATGTGAATGTGGGTGTGGATTTAAATATGTGGTGCAACAGGAATGCTAAGCGGAAGACTTGGGAGAAATGGGAACTCTTGAGTGTCTACAGTGTTTGTGATTTGTGTTCCCTTCCAGAATATAGTGGGTTTTCCCTTTTCCTTTCCTCGAGAAACGATTGAGATCTTGAAACAGTAGATGCTGGTGCGAAGTGGCGCAAGGCAATGTATTCTTTATTCTTTGAACATATGTAGTAATCAAAGTAATGAACCTGCGAATTCGTCCTATTGATCGCAGAGAGAGAGAGAGAGAGAGAGAGAGAGAGAGAGAGAGAGAGAGAGAGAGAGAGAGAGAGAGAGAGAGAGATGGTGAGTGAATGAATAAATGAATGAGAGAGACAAGGAC
>CM031613.1:75488361-75490861 GCA_018398815.1 Conus ventricosus | reverse complement strand
CGGACAACCGAAACACCCACAGCGTCATCTACAATGTACAGAGTGTCTTCAAGGAAGGACTTTAAGAACACCCCCAAACACCCACAGCGTCATCTACATTGTACAGAGTGTCTTCAAGGAAGGACTTTAAGAACACCCCAAACACCCACAGCGTCATCTACATTGTACAGAGTGTCTTCAAGGAAGGACTTTAAGAACACCCCCAAACACCCACAGCGTCATCTACATTGTACAGAGTATCTTCAAGGAAGGACTTTAAGAACATCCCAAAACACCCACAGCGTCATCTACATTATACAGAGTATCTTCAAGAAAGGACTTTAAGAACACGTTCCAAATTGACATTGCAGATTTTATGTACCCATCGCTTCGTCTACATTATACAGAGTATCTTCAAGGAAGGACTTTAAGAACACCCCAAAACACCCACAGCGTCATCTACATTGTACAGAGTATCTTCAAGGAAGGACTTTAAGAACACGTTCCAAACTGACATTGCAGATTTTATGTACCCATCGCTTCGTCTACAATATACAGAGTGTCTTCAAGGAAGGACTTTAAGAACACGTTCAAAATTAACATTGCAAATTAAATGTACCCATCGCTTCGTCTACATTATACAGAGTATCTTTTAGGAAGGACACATTCAAAGCTGAAATTGCAAATTACATGTCATCTTTTAAACTTGACTTCTGCAGAATTTTGTTTTTTCTTTGGTCAGATCTACCTGAAGTTTCACCAAGATACGCATGGAACGCATAGATTACTAGGAAACGCATGCCCAGCTTCATTTGGAAAACGTGCGTTTCCGCTTCCTCTTCATGAAAATTTCATCTCTTTCTTCATGAAAGAAAATAGGTTATTTGTCCAACTGAAAGATTTGAGACACCGTATATGAAAGTACCTGGCGTGATAAGACAAGTGCGTGCGTTTGATTTATGTTCACAATTTTAAGCCTTAAGGGTAGTAAATAGCATTTTCTTTCTAACGTCGGGGGTATGTCAGGTCAGACAACATGGCCACCACATGACTGAGAAATACAGCTTTGGCTATATTGGACTACAGCTTTGGCTATGTTGGACTACAGCTTTGGCTATGTTGGACTACAGCTTTGGCTATGTTGGACTACAGCTTTGGCTATGTTGGACTACAGCTTTGGCTATATTGGACTACAGTAACTCATGTTAGTCTCGTGACATACATGATGTCATTATCATGATCAGAATAAATTACTGTTTGAAAGGATATGTCCGCTAGTAACTCCTCCAGGAGAAAAAGGGAGAAGGAAAATGAGAATGCCAATTCCTCTTAAAACGTAGGAGAACAAATCTCACAACAAATCGTACAACATGTAACACTGGAAGTTCAGGAAGAAGAAAAAAAACATTGTTTTAAAGGCGTGAAAAAAAATGATTTGAAACAAACGTTCGCCAAGGGCGAAGGAGTAAATAGATTGAACGAAACTGTACAATAATGTTATTATGTGTGTCACGCTTGTCATTGTGTGTGAAGGTGTATGTGTATACTAGGATGTGTGTTTACAGTGGGCCTCCTCCCCACCCCCACCCCCCCACCCCCACCTGTCTTTCCCTTTCTCTCTTCCCATATGCCTGTTAGCTGTGCTTACCTTCTGTGTACCTATTTGTTTTGTGTCAGTGTGTGTGAACACTCTTCACTTTTTTCTTTTGTTGTTGCTATCCTTTTCTTTCTGTCTGTCACCAACTCATTCTGCCGATGAAGACACTAAGTGTCGAAACGTCCTAACTTCATTTCCACCTGTGAGTTGACAATTAAACTTTTTCTGCTGTTTCACCTGTTGTGTCAGCATGCTGCAGTCAACCTCCAATTCTTTTTGCAAGTATATGATTTTGCCAAGGGCGAAGAACGATAGCTTCAAATATGATTTTGCCACGAGTGAACGAAATTTGAAACACGATCTGGCCAGGGTGGAGTTGACCACGCTGAATCAATGGTCAGCATGCACACAGTGACAATGATTGAATGAAGCATTGGAAGAAGAAGGCATGCTGTTGGTGAAGGTTATGAGTATGGAAAACTGACAAACTTGCTATTGTGTGTATAAAGGCTTCGTGGGGCTATACAATAAAACAATGATACAGACCATATTTTATATGACACATGTATTACGGACATCGCACACGTTATTGCCCCGTCAGAGTTGGGCAGACTGTTGTAATTTTTTCAACAGTATTTTTCAGAGGTATTTTCAGTGGGGTGTCTACATTCTAACACGAAGGACAGAGTTGAGAGAAAATGACCAGAGACAGTAGGTCTGACATTGTCAGTGATCGATCTCTCTTGCCTTTTGATATCGTCTAATATCATCGATGATGAACAGACATTAGCATAACCATTGAACTGAAGTGAACTGAACTGAAAGAGAGACAGAGGCGGCGACAAAAGGAAAGGAATCACCTCATCAAAGAACCTGAGGTAGCCATCAAAGAGTTGCATGCTTTCTCCAGTGACTGATCGCCTG
>CM031613.1:75458361-75480861 GCA_018398815.1 Conus ventricosus | reverse complement strand
CCAAGCCAAGGCCCAGCACTATAGAAAAGTCTAGGATGATCACGATCATCTGTCCCAAAGCCAAGGCCCAGCACTACAGAAAGTCTAGGATGATCACGATCATCTGTCCCAAGCCAAGGCCCAGCACTATAGAAAAGTCTAGATGATCACGATCATCTGTCCCAAGCCAAGCCCAGCACTACAGAAAGTCTAGGATGATCACGATCATCTGTCCCAAGCCAAGGCCCAGCACTAAGAAAAGTCTAGGATGATCACGATCATCTGTCCCAAGCCAAGCCCAGCACTACAGAAGAGTCTAGTATGATCACGATCATCTGTCCCAAGCCAAGGCCCAGCATACAGAAAAGTCTAGGATGATCACGATCATCTGTCCCAAGCCAAGGCCCAGCACTATAGAAAAGTCTAGGATGTCACGATCATCTGTCCCAAGCCAAGGCCCAGCATAAGCAAGTCTAGGATGATCACGATCATCTGTCCCAAGCCAAGGCCCAGCATATGAAGATGTCTAGGATGATCACGATCATCTGTCCCAAGCCAAGGCCCAGCACTGTAGAAAAGTCTAGGATGATCACGATCATCTGTCCCAAGCCAAGGCCCAGCACTATAGAAATGTCTAGGATGATCACGATCATCTGTCCCAAGCCAAGGCCCAGCACTATAGAAAGTCTAGGATGATCACGATCATCTGTCCCAAGCCAAGGCCCAGCACTAAGAAGAGTCTAGGATGATCACGATCATCTGTCCCAAGCCAAGGCCCAGCATAAGAAAGTCTAGGATGATCACGATCATCTGTCCCAAGCCAAGGCCCAGCACTATAGAACAAGTCTAGGATGATCACGATCATCTGTCCCAAGCCAAGGCCCAGCATATAGACATGTCTAGGATGATCACGATCATCTGTCCCAAGCCAAGGCCCAGCATATAGACAGTCTAGGATGATCACGATCATCTGTCCCAAGCCAAGGCCCAGCAGTATAGACATGTCTAGGATGATCACGATCATCTGTCCCAAGCCAAGGCCCAGCAGTATAGAAAGTCTAGGATGATCACGATCATCTGTCCCAAGCCAAGGCCCAGCAGTATAGACATAGTCTAGGATGATCACGATCATCTGTCCCAAGCCAAGGCCCAGCACTATAGAAAGTCTAGGATGATCACGATCATCTGTCCCAAGCCAAGGCCCAGCAGTATAGACATGTCTAGGATGATCACGATCATCTGTCCCAAGCCAAGGCCCAGCAGTATAGACATGTCTAGGATGATCACGATCATCTGTCCCAAGCCAAGGCCCAGCAGTATAGACATGTCTAGGATGATCACGATCATCTGTCCCAAGCCAAGGCCCAGCAGTATAGACATGTCTAGGATGTTCACGATCATCTGTCCCAAGCCAAGGCCCAGCAGTATAGACATGTCTAGGATGTTCACGATCATCTGTCCCAAGCCAAGGCCCAGCAGTATAGACATGTCTAGGATGATCACGATCATCTGTCCCAAGCCAAGGCCCAGCAGTATAGACATGTCTAGGATGATCACGATCATCTGTCCCAAGCCAAGGCCCAGCAGTATAGACATGTCTAGGATGATCACGATCATCTGTCCCAAGCCAAGGCCCAGCAGTATAGACATGTCTAGGATGATCACGATCATCTGTCCCAAGCCAAGGCCCAGCAGTAATAGACATGTCTAGGATGTTCACGATCATCTGTCCCAAGCCAAGGCCCAGCAGTATAGACATGTCTAGGATGATCACGATCATCTGTCCCAAGCCAAGGCCCAGCGGGACAGAAAAGTCATAAGCAGTCCAGTTCTTTCTCCTGCCCTGTCATCATTCCCGTGAAGTCCACTCCTTGTCCCTGTGACATACCAACACCAACTGTCGTGAAGTCCACTCCTTGTCCCTGTGACATACCAACACCAACTGTCGTGAAGTCCACTCCTTGTCCCTGTGACATACCAACACCAACTGTCGTGAAGTCCACTCCTTGTCCCTGTGACATACCAACACCAACTGTCGTGAAGTCCATTCCGTTTCCCTCTGACATAACAACACCAACTGTCGTGAAGTCCATTCCGTTTCCCTCTGACATAACAACACCAACTGTCGTGAAGTCCGTTCCGTTTCCCTCTGACATAACAACACCAACTGTCGTGAAGTCCGTTCCGTTTCCCTCTGACATAACAACACCAACTGTCGTGAAGTCCATTCCGTTTCCCTCTGACATAACAACACCAACTGTCGTGAAGTCCGTTCCGTTTCCCTCTGACATAACAACACCAAACTGTCGTGAAGTCCGTTCCGTTTCCCTCTGACATAACAACACCAACTGTCGTGAAGTCCGTTCCGTTTCCCTCTGACATAACAACACCAACTGTCGTGAAGTCCGTTCCGTTTCCCTGTGACATACCAACACCAACTGCCGTGAAGTGCGTTCCGTTTCCCTGTGACATAACAACACCAACTGCCGTGAAGTCCGTTCCGTTTCACTGTGACATACTAACACCAACTGTCGTGAAGTCCGTTCCGTTTCCCTCTGACATAACAACACCAACTGTCGTGAAGTCCGTTCCGTTTCCCTGTGAGATACCAACACCAACTGCCGTGAAGTCCGTTCCGTTTCCCTGTGACATAACAACACCAACTGCCGTGAAGTCCGTTCCGTTTCCCTGTGACATAACAACACCAACTGTCGTGAAGTCCGTTCCGTTTCTCTCTGTCATACCAACACCAACTGTCGTGAAGTCCGTTCCGTTTCTCTCTGTCATACCAACACCAACTGTCGTGAAGTCCATTCCGTTTCCCTCTGTCATACCAACACCAACTGTCGTGAAGTCCATTCCGTTTCCCTGTGACATAACAACACCAACTCCCGTAAAGTCCGTTCCGTTTCCCTGTGACATACCAACACCAACTGTCGTGAAGTCCGTTCCGTTTCCCTGTGACATACCAACACCAACTGTCGTGAAGTCCGTTCCGTTTCCCTGTGACATAACACCAACTGCCGTGAAGTCAGTTCCGTTTCCCTGTGACATACCAACACCAACTGTCGTGAAGTCCGTTCCGTTTCCCTGTGACATACCAACACCAACTGTCGTGAAGTCCGTTCCGTTTCCCTGTGACATACCAACACCAACTGTCGTGAAGTCCGTTTCGTTTCCCTGTGACATACCAACACCAACTGTCGTAAAGTCCGTTCCGTTTCCCTGTGACATACCAACACCAACTGTCGTAAAGTCCGTTCCGTTTCCCTGTGACATACCAACACCAACTGTCGTAAAGTCCGTTCCGTTTCCCTGTGACATACTAATACCAACTGTCGTGAAGTCCGTTCCGTTTCACTGTGACATACTAACACCAAAAGTCGTGAAGTCCGTTCCGTTTCCCTGTGACATACCAACACCAACTGTCGTCCTGTCATAGCCACAGTGGCGGTAATCCACAAGGATGCAATTAATATCAGCAAGTCGGCAGGCTACCCTTAAGAGGCGACACAGCACTGCCGCCGACTTTCGTCGGTGATAATCATTTCTGCCTGATCTAAGATAAAGATATGTGCTATGCTCTCTCTTCGATCTGAATCCTGAGTATTGTTTCGTAAAGATTGCTCTTTCTTCCCCTGAATGTGGTCAGCAGAACCCCTGACATCACTGTAACCGGGTTTTGTTTGTTTGTTTGTTTGTTTGTTGTTGTTGTTTTGGTAGATCTAATCAAGTTACCATTCGCCGTGGCAGAGTGGTAAGCAGTACAGACACCTGGTTGGGAGATCGTGGGTTCGGTTCCCATTACACCTATTGATATGTGGGATTTTTCTGCCCGACCGGCTACAACCGAGAGTTGGGTTTGCTATGGGTTCAGTTGGGAAGACTGGTAACTCCACAGTTTCACTTTCATCCACTTAACAAGCATCTGTGAGAGTGTTGCTCAAATTGCAGGTGTCTGTATCTCTCGGGCCTGGCTGACGCCGAGATACATTGTGTAAGCGTAGAGGACAGTCTTGACACGCACCATTAGATTCCACTACATAATCTTCTCTACTCCTTATCTTGATTGGTTGACAGAGATAAAAGTACCCAGTTTCTCTGACCCCCCCCCCCCCCCCCCCCCCCCCCCCATGGCCTACTGTCATGTAGACCTCGTGATGATGATGTCCTCTTCGGTTTTATGTCCTGGTTGAGGTCGTGTTGAGGTCACCAGTATCGGCGAGTTCACCAGGCACTGTTGTTGGACGGACGTGGTGACGCCCCTGTATGTCCTGGTTGAGGTCGTGTTGAGGTCACCGGTATCGGCGAGTTCACCAGGCACTGTTGTTGGACGGACGTGGTGACGCCCCTGTATGTCCTGGTTGAGGTCGTGTTGAGGTCACCGGTATCGGCGAGTTCACCAGGCACTGTTGTTGGACAGACGTGGTGACGCCCCTGTAAGGGAGAGGCTCACTCACGCTGGCTTCTCGACTAGAACATTATTTTTGTCAGTGGGGGGGAGGGGGGAGGGAGAGAGGTGGGAGGGTTTGGTGGGTTATGTCCTGGGTATGAGAGTTCAAAGCAAGCACCTCTAAAACACTACCGGTGTGACTCGACTCAGCAGAAGTGCAGTGTCTCCTCTGGTGGGTTTTATCATGGCGACTTGACATCGACTGCTCCCCTGGGGGGACTCCCGGGATAGGACAAGCCAGGGTGAGGCTGTGGATGGGGAGACGGAACTAACAGCAGGAGGAGGGGCTACGGGGTGGAGGGGAGGTGGGGGTGGGTGGGGGAGTAAGGGTTAATGCTAATGAAGTGGCACAGAAATTGAAACAACAACAAAATAAAAGTCTGGGCAAGTTGATTGTAGGCCAGTTCACTACGGAGCAACGTCGAGGATAGCAGGAAAAGAAATGCCAGAACTATGTGCTATGGCTGTTAATGTCTGCACTGCGTGCAACTTTTTCTGTGCTGTCTGTGTCTGAATTGCGTTCTTTTTATCTGTGCTGTCTGTGTCTGAATTGCGTTCAACTTATTCTGTAAATAAATTTCACAGTTGTTACGTCTCATATCACTTACGTTTTGAAAGCAAGGCTTGTACCTTATTCTGTTCTTCAAGCGTAAGGTGTGAAGGTTGGTAAAAAAAAAAACACAAAAAAAAAACAAACAAAAAAACTATGCCTAATGGCCAAAAGGGATGTGAAGTGTTGGAGGTGAAGACAGCGCCCACTTGGCCTGACCTGAATCAATCATTTACCGCTGAGAAGGCTTTCAAACCGTTTATTTAAATAAAAAAATATTTTTAAAAAATTAAAAAAGAAGAAAACAAAATAGAAAAGAAAAAAGTTCTGACCCAACAAACGGTTCGAACTGACAACCATCAGCTCCGCGAAGCAAACGCTCTAACTATCTGACCACGGAACCAAGTTTACCCTTTCAATATGAGAACCATCATCTTCACCTCGCTGCTCGCCTTTGCTTCATTCTGACCATCGTAACAAAGACTTATGAAAACACAACCGCTCCAAAAGGTTTGTTTCGGTCCCATCTTTTTTAATGTGCAGCGCGGACAATCCAGCAGGCAGGCAGGCAGGCGACCGTGGGTTCCATCCCCGCGTCACCACCACCACGCCCTACCCAGGGGAACCGCAGCGTGAAACCTGGCCCTCAAACACACAGGCGAAAATGACGTCATCAAAGGCGGTGCCGTCGGCGCACACCTGCCGGAAGGACATGCCTGCAGAGCAGACCAGGAAGGCGTGGCAGTCTCCGGGGTACGGGTGCATGCCGTCCCTCAGGTGGTCGCACAGGTGGTGTACCCCTGAACTATCAGGGCGGGGGTGCCCGGCCACAGCGTGTGGTGGTTCGGCTTGCTCGTGGCTGGAAACAGACCGACAGACAGACAGACCGACCGACACTGTTAGACAGACCGACCGACAGACAGACAGACAGACACTGTTAGAGAATCAATGAGTGTTGACCACCAGTTACAGCCCTAAAATACAGCTGCCGTAACTCGATTTCTTTTTTTTTTCTTTTTTTTTTCTTTTTTGTTGTTGATATTTTTGGTATAGTAAAGAGCGGGCCAAGGGGCATAACGTAGCCAAGGGGCATAACGTAGCCAAGGGGCATAGCGTGGCCAAGTCCCAATCACATTATCCTACAAATACACCATGCTGTAATCAAAATACTTGTTCCGTAACTCAGCTCGCAGTACATCTTGTGAGGATAAATAATCGTTTTGGTTTGTTGTTGTTGTTTTTCGGTCTCCTGTAAAATATGACTTTCAGACTTACGGCAGTTGTATTTCCGGACAGCGCAGTAGACTGGTAGAATTCCTATTCCATCGCACACCTTTCTCTTCCATGGTACCGTATCTTCTACGTTGGTCGTTGATGATCAGGGAGAAAACGATGGCGCCAAATTTCAAAATCGCTGTGGGTTTTTTTGTTTTCTAGCAGAGGCATACCACGTGTTATATTTGGGCAGTTACAGCCTGCCAGTTTTTATACGTAAGACCTTTGATACAACGTAATGCAGCTATGTTATGGGAGAATAGGTAAGAATTGCAGCAGTGTGGATCAAAAACGTTTTTCTTTCTTTTTTAACATTTCTTTCCAGACTGCTGCTTTGTTACATGTTTCTGGACATGCATGCCAGCATTGTTGCCTTTTACTCTGATGTAAGAACAATGCCAGAATTGTGACATCTTTCATAGAGATTGCTGCTTTCTACGACTATTATCGATAAATATTCACTGAACCCGACTGAGTGCTACGACTTAAATCTTTCGCAGTCGGTGCGTAATTAAGCATATCATTTCCATAGATTAAACTCTTTAGCAGTCCATCTTGAATTTGCGTCGAACATGAGAATTTAAGTGTTTTTCTCGTTCTTCGTTTTCACTGTCCTAAATGTTGTTTGTCTTTGCCTGAAGAAGACCCAAGAGGTCGAAACGCATTGTGTTTTGTCCTGTGCTATGTTTGTCTGTGTCCTTGGCGGTAACTAACCCCCTTTCTTTCAAAATTTGGCTTCGTTTTCCGCCCTCAGTCACTCGTTTTTGAAACTATCTTTAGCAGTACTTCAATGTACACTTCATGACTTTTATTCACAAAACCTTGTCGCCAGAGTACCTTCGGACTGATCACCTCGGACATATTTTCCTCAATGCTGCTATTGCTAATTTTATCTCTTTTTTTTTATTATTTCTTAGACGGATGTTCACCACAAGGAGCTCACCCGTCACCCCACCTACCCCCAATCCACCGCAGGGTGGCTGGCGTCAAAGACCACACCCTCTTTGAGCATCCTTCCAGTTCCAGTGAGAGTGGCTTTGGTGGGCTTGTGATAGGGATTGATTTGGAGCACTTTGAACGGAGATGAAGTGGAGAATTATCATGGTGACGGTGATGATGTTGATAACGATAATGTAGGTGTTTTTTTCTTTCTTGTTGACGATGAACATAACATTTTTTTTGATAAGATTATTATCATCATCATTACAGCTACTATCATCATCATCCTCATCATCATTATCATGATCATTATTATCATTATTATAATTATTATTATTATTGTTATCATTATTATTGTTATCATTAATATTATTATTATTATTATTATTATTATTATTATTATTATTATTATTATTATCAACATCATCATCATCATCGTCATCATCATCATCATTGTCTTTGTTGATGTTATTGCTACAGTTGTCATCATCCATCATCATCATCATCATCATCATCATCATCATCGCAGCTGATGGTGGTAGTGGTAATGTTGTTATCGTCTTTTTTCTTTCGGATAGAAGAAACACACAACACAAACACACACACACACCACCACACGACACACACAGCAAAAGAACAAACAAACGCTTTAAATTCAACGCGAAATAACTTTAAATCCTCTTATCTTGCGTCGCTCCTAATAATCTGTTCTGTATCTCTTAGACATTGTCGGCTAAATTTTCAATTTGGGTGACTTTGAGCTCGATCTGTATCCCCAGGTAAAGCTTCCCTCTTGCCGTGATAGTTTGGAAGTTAGATGTGTGTGAAATCGGTAGATAATCTAAGGGAAGCAAATCTGCTATCGAGAATTATTTTCATGGCGGGAACAATTGCGTCCCTTGTCTGCTGTTCTCTCGCTGTCCCCCCCCCCCCCCCCCCCCCCCCCCCATTCGTCCGCCCCTTTCTCCGCAGGAGATAGAGAGTGAAGGGATTGTTGGTGGGTGCTCCGTTCCTTTTCAGGTAATCTGGTGTGCCATGGGAACATCTGCCTGTTCGAGCTTTGGATTCATACGTTAGCCCAACGTTTAAAAAATTAACGTACCAAAAATATATCCTTTATTATTTTTCTCACGTACCAAAAAATATACGTGTCCGTGCTGATTTTTCCTTTATTGAACATATTTTAACTGTTCTTTATCAAAAACAAACGAACAAGCAAGAAAGAACCACAACGCTGCTTCATCACACGTAATATAAATTTGGGGAAAAAAGAAAAACAAAGAAGAAAAAAACTACATTACGAACATAAAAGTATGAGAAGAAGAAGAAGAAGAAGAAGAAGAAGAACAACAACAACAACAACAACAACAACAATGCCAGCAACAGAAACAACAAGAACAACAACAGCAACATCAACAACAACAATAGCAATGATAAAGTGCATAGATAGATAAATGGATGGATAGAGAAGAGAGAGAGAGAGAGAGAGAGAGAGAGAGAGAGAGAGAGAGAGAGAGAGAGAGAGAGAGAGAGAGAGAGAGAGAGATAATGGAATAAGCCGATACTTGGAGGATTCTATCATTCAAGTAATAAATGTTCACCCACAGATCACGTCTCTACCATAAACCGGCTCATAGACATTTAATGTCAGGGAGGAGACAGTTTGAAAAGGAATGTTCTTAGATCAGTTTTGAAAGATGAAAGTCACGGACTGTGTTGAACAGGGATTGGTCTAAGGGCTCCAGGCTTTTGCATTCCAGGTACTGTTAACAATAAACGTTAATCAAACGATTAATTAACATGTACTTAACGTGTTCAAAAGTGCAGCGTTTGGTGCTAACGGGAAATAAGCGTTATTTGAAAGTTCGTATGCAGGCTGTCACGACCGACCCCTGGAGGTCTGCCCTGACAGGATCGGTCTAGATGGGAGTGAAGGGAGTGACTGACCTCACACGCCTCGCAAGAGACCACACAAGAAAGATTACAATACAATACACCATTTATTCATACCGACCCCCACATAGTCACAAATAAGCATTCCAACACACATAACATACACATAGTCATAAACAAGCATTCCAACACACACAACATGCACAATCACAATCAAGCATTTCAACACACACATTCCATTCCGTGCTTCAGGTGGTTCCCCCACACCCCTGTCCCTCCAAAGTCCTCCGAGAGTATCGGGTCGGCTCAGGTGCCCCAAACCGGGTCTGTTCCTGAATAGAGTCTTTCAAGGCCGACACCCTTGACACACACACACTCCCTCCACACTTCTGTCTCTCCCAGGTCCTCTGAGAGTATCGGGTCGACTCAGGTGCCCCAAACCGGGTCTGTTCCTGAATAGAGTCTTTCAAGGCCGACACCCTTGACGCACACACACCCCCAAATGGCACGACACAGAGCTAACCACACCAGTCGCATGCGCTGTAGGAGGTCCGTCGACAGTGGAGAACGCCTCCCGTGGGACGAGGCGTTGTTGCGGAAAGTCCTGGACAGGGTTAGGACCCTCCAGCAAGGTCCACGTGCTCCTCTCACTGCGTGGCACCAACAGCGCAAACTTCGGGTGGAGCCCCCGGAGGAGAGGACACGTAAGGAACTGGAAGGAAAGAAGAAAGGGTACAGCTACCCGTGGGTGACCCAAAGTGGCGGGTCAAGCGACTCTCTGCCCTCTGTCCAGTTGAGAGGACAGCAGAGCAGATGCGGAAAAAAGATGACGTGATGTGATGTCCCTCCCCTACAGGCCGACTGTAGGGATGAAGGTACCGACCGTACCTTCGACGAAGTGGTGTAGAACCAAAAACAGAGCAGGCGCTCTCAGGGACATCTTCCGCTCGAGTGAAGAGAAAACCTCCCTCAACGATGGCAGCCAACATGCCACGCTACGTCACAGTGAGCATACCTCAAGCCTAAGAGGAATGATGCACGTGCGGCAGGTTAAAAGACAGGTGAGAGGCCGATAGAGACAGCGAGTTCAAGCGAAAGGTACCAGCCACCCGTGATCATGCAGGATGAATTGCACGGGCAGTGGAATTAGAGAGAGAGAGAGAGAAAGTAAACCTAACCTGAGCTGAACGACATTAAGGTGCAAACGCACCACAAGCCACATTAAGGGACGGATACACAACAACAACAACGACAATAAATAAATGAATAATTCCACCAGCCAAGATAGGCCAATTGTCATAGGCCTCGTGACAAACTCGTGACACAGGCTTTTGATCTGATATCAATTATGAAAACATATATGGCACCTGCACACGTATCATGTCACCACGACTGGTAAGTTTGTGACACTTGGTTCCTTGGGTAAACAAACTTACCCATATATATTCAGGTCTTGGCTCACTCGGTTCATGTGTCACAAATTTACCGGTGGTGGTCACATATGTGCTGGTCCTGACTGACTTGGTTCATGTTGAACAATTAAGTAGTGGGGGAAAACAAGTGTAGGCCAACAATTCTTCCATCATTATAATAACGTGGTTCGTGTGTCACAAACTTACCGGTAACGGTGACACGTATTTTGAGGTCCTGACTCACTCGGTTCATGTATCACAAACTTACCGGTAATGGTGACACATGTTTTGAGGTCCTGACTCACTCGGTTCATGTGTCACAAACTTACCGGTAATGGTGACACATGTTTTGAGGTCCTGACTATCTTGGTTCATGTGTCACAAACTTACCGGTAGTGGTGACTCTATGTTTGGATCAAGACAACCTCAATTCATTCCGTCACAAAGTTACCGGTAATTGTTACCGCATATGTTAGTGTTCAGATTTACATCGTTCATACTGTGACAAATTTACCGGTAACACCATACATAAGTGTTCATATTTACTAGGTTCATACTGTTACAAATTTTATCGGTAGTTATCATTCTAAATTTTACTGTTCAGGTTTGATGGTAGTCCTTCGGATCCGAAGATGACGTTAGCGTTTCTGCAGCTCATCGATGTACGCGGAGGTGGCTCTGCAGCCCCAATCTGGAGGCGCAGAGTCTGGAACAGTGGGGGCACTGGAAGTCCGTTGTCGTGATCACTGCTGCTGCTGCTCTGTGGCGTTGATCCCTGGCGGCAGTCAGCTTTTGGCGTCGAGTACTTTCGAAGTTGGTAGCGGCTTTGTGAATTGTGGCCCGCCACAGAGGTCGGTCACTGGCGCACTCCTCTAGTTCTTTTGGTTTGAGTTCGCACCACTGGAGGTTTGATTTGACCGAGTCCTTGTACCGTTTCTTTGGGCGTCCTTGGTTTCTCTTGCCGTGCAGAAGCTCTCCATACAGCAGTCGCCTTGGCATACGGTGCTCTTCCATACGGATGACATGCCCCACCCATCGAAGCTGGGCCTTGATGAGCATGGACTCGATACTTGTAGTATGAGCACGGTCCAGGACCTCGAGGTTGGAAACACGGTCCTGCCAATGGATTCCGAGTATGGAGCGAAGAGCTCGCATGTGGAAGTTCTCCAGCTTCTTGACGTGTCTGCGGTACAGTGTCCAAGATTCGCACCCATAGAGGAGAGAGGGCAAGACCACTGCGTTGTAAACTCTCAGTTTTGTAGTCAGCCGAATGTTGTGTTGACTAAGCACTCTGTTGCGGAGTCTTCCCAGCGCCTGGCTTGCTTTGCTGATTCGGGCATCAACTTCCCTGTCCAGGGAGCCATCACAGGAGATGGTACTTCCTAGATATCTGAAATGTTCAACGTCCGCAAGCTGGGAGTCGTCAATGACGATGGTGGGTGCCGAGGGGTTGGTGTTTGGTGCGGGTTGGTGAAGCACCTCGTGTTCAGGTTTACTTGGGTCATAAAGTAACACATTTACCGGTAATTTTTATCTCATCTGTTAGTGTTCAGATTTACTTGGTTCATAATGTAACAAATTTACCGGTAGTTTTTAACCCTACGTGTTAGTCTTCAGATTTATTTGATGGATACTGTAACAAATTCACCGATAGTTTTTTTTCACTATGCGTTAGTGTTTAGATTTACTTGGTTCACACTGTAGCACATTTACCGGTATCAAAGACCCCATAAGTTAGTGTTCAGAATGACAGATGTACGTGGTGAGAATACTGTAACAAATTTACCGGCAGTGGTAATCCCATACATTACTGTGCAGATTTACTTAGTTCATGCTGTTACAAATCTACCAGTAGATTAGAGTTCAGACGTACTTGGTTCATACTGTACCAAACTGACCGGTAATGTTCACCCCATGTGTTAGAGTTCAGACGTACTTGGTTCATTCTGTATCAAACTGACCGGTAATTTTCACCCCATGTGTTTGTGTTCAGACGTGCTTCGTTCATAATCTACCAAACTGACCGGTAATTTTCACCCCATGTGTTAGTGTTCAGACGTGCTTCGTTCATACTCTACCAAACTGACCGGTAATTTTCACCCCTTGTGTTTGTGTTCAGACGTGCTTGGTTCATACTGTATCAAATTGACCGGTAATTTTCACCCCATGTGTTAGTGTCCACACTTACTTGGTTTATATTGTAACAAATTGGGGGCCGGAACAGGTAGAGAGCCGGACTCATAATCCAAGGGTTGCGGGTTCGAATATCCGCCGGGCCGTTTCGGTACAGGAGGATTTTTCCCTCGGAGTTAACATTGGTTCTGACTCCATTTCCCATACAGTCCTTCGAATGAGACTATAAACCGAGGTTCCGTGTGTGAACGCACGCATAACATCTTGCGCGCACGTAAAATCCCATCACCAACTTTCGGAAGAGAAGGCCAGTTTGGCCGTTGGTATGGATGACACGTTACACATAGCGTGCACCTCCCCCGAAGATGGAGTATGGCTGCCTTAATGGCGGGATAAAAAAAACGGTCATACACACAAAACTCCACTCCCTTTGTTGAGTAGATGGGATGAATACCTGCCTGTCTATACAGGGAGTGTCTACAGGAGTATCAAGCCTGCGTACGCAGAAGAAGTAACACATTTACCGGTAATTACTTCCCCGTGTGTTACTGTTCAGATTTACTTTGTTCATGCTACAACAACTTTACCACTAGTGGTGACTCCTTACCGGTAATCCATATGTTAGCGTTCATATTTTCTTGGTTTATACTGTAACAAATCAACCGGAATTGGTGATCCCATATATTAATGTTCGGATTTACGTGGTTCATACCAAGTTACCGGTAATGGTGACCCCATGCGTTAGTGTCCAAATTTATTTGGTTCGCCGATTCCTACCGAAACCAACCTACCGGTCGTGGTGGTCCGTGTGTTCGGATCCAGGCTCATTTCATAGATCCGTTTGTCGGCACACTCGAAGTCGGCCAGAAGGTCGTGGTACTTGTTCCGTACGGCCTGCAGCGAAGACTCTATGACGTCACCTGACTTGTTGTTCCATGCGTGGTGTAGCAAGGAATTCTGGGAAAGTGTATGACAATAAGCAGGGTGATAGTGATGATCATAGCGACTACATCATCATCAACGACAACAAAAATGACCCGAGAAAATCCCTGTCATCATCATCATCATCATCATCATCATCATCATTATCATGTCTGTGTGTTTGTGTGTCTCTCTGTGTGTCTGTGTGCCTGTGTCTGGTTCTGAGTGTTTGTGTCTGTTTCAGCGTGTGTGTGTGTGTGTGTGTGTGTGTGTGTGTGTGTGTGTGTGTGTGTGTGCGTGCGCGCGCGTGCGCGTACGCACGCACAGCACACACACACACACACACACACACACACACACACACACACACACACACACACACACACACTCAACACATTGCATACATACATACATACATACATACATACATACATACATACATACATACATACATACATACATACATGCATGCATACATACATACATACATATCAATTACTTTAATGCATCAACTTGTCAAATCAACAACAATGCACAGTAGTCCAGATCGCAGGCGCATCGATAAAAGTTATCTTTCTCTCTCTCTCTCTCTCTCTCTCTCTCTCTCTCTCTCTCTCTCTCTCTCTCTCTCTCTCTCTCTCTCTCTCTCTCTTCTCCCCCCCCCCTTTCTCTCTCTGTTCCCACGTCCTACTTTCTCTCTCCGGCTGACTCCAATTCTTTGTCTGTTAGTGCTTTAGTCAGCTTTATATATCTAATGCTATTTAAAGCACAGTTTGAAAGTCAACATCTGTCAGTTTCAAGTCTGGTTCATGAGGTGATTCCGCTTTGACCAAACACGCCAATACATACATACATACATACATACATACATACATACATACATACATACATACATACATACATACATACATACATACATACATACATACACACACACACACGTTTATACAGACAAACACACAGACAGACAGACAGGCGACAGAACTACACGGACATCTGACCTCCGTGACTTTCAGAGGAGACGTGTGGTGATAATACAGGGTCATGTGACTGTCCAGCTCATTCTCTTTGTCGTCAGGAAAGTGGACAAAGTAGCAGCGGTCATCTTGCTTCATCACGATCAGATCCTGCCGTGACAAATACAAAGAGGATGCACGTGTGCACGTACATGTATGTATATATGTATGCATTTATGCATGTATGTATATATGTCTGTCTGTCTGTCTGTCTGTCTGTCTGTCTGTCTGTCTGTATATGTATGTATGTATGTATGATGCATGCATGTATACGTCTGTCTGTCTGTCTGTCTGTCTGTCTGTCTGTCTGTCTGTCTGTATGTGTGTATGTGTGTATGCATGTGTGTATGTATATATGTATGTATGTATCTATGTAAATGTGTGCATGTATGTATGTATGTAT
Organism: Conus ventricosus; assembly: GCA_018398815.1. Taxonomy (NCBI): domain Eukaryota; kingdom Metazoa; phylum Mollusca; class Gastropoda; order Neogastropoda; family Conidae; genus Conus; species Conus ventricosus. Next base: position 75,465,887 of record CM031613.1, on the reverse strand, counting down.
TATGTATGTATGTATGTATGTATGTATGTATGTCATAATAGATGCATGTGTTCTCATAGTTACGCCTTGAGGACTGATTTGCTAGTGAGCTTTTGCCGTATTGGTGGGCTCATTACTTACCCAAGGGCTCTATTAATAGCATGCGACAAACACACACACACACACACACACACATGCACACACACACACACACACACACCACACATGCGCGCGCACACACATACACACACACACACACACACACACACACACACACACACACACACACACACACACACACACACACACACAGATAGGGGGGCAGACAGGCAGACAGACAGAGAGACAGACAGAGACAGACAGACAGACAGACAGAGACAGACAGATTACCAACGGCTATAACGGCCCATAAGGTTTTTTTCTTTTTTATGGAATATCTCAGAAAGTACGTGACCGATCTTTCTGAAAATTTGTAGATATGTTCATTATGGGTCACGGATGATGCCCGATGTTTAAGTTTACAGTTATAGCCGTTACTAACGGCACATAATGGTTTTCTTCTTTATGGAAAATCTCAGAAAGTTCTTGGCCGATCTTTCTGAAAATTTGTAAATACGTTCATTATAAGTCTCAGATGATGGCCGATGTTTACCAGAGTAGCCATGACTAACGGTTACACCAGCCCAAGACGGCTTTTCCTCGTTATGGAATATTTCACACGTATTCAGGTTAAACTGGGAGTACGTGTATATGCTTTGTATCTTGTTTTTTCTTCCTTTCTTTCTTCTTCTTCTTCTCTTTCTCCTTCTTCTTTTTCTTCTTCTTTCTTTATTCTTCTTTTCATCTTCTTCTTCTTCTCTTTCTTTTCTTTTTCTTTCTTCTTCTTCTTCTTCTTCTTCTTCTTCTTCGTTTCGTCTTCGTCGTCGTCGTCGTCGTCGTCGTCGTCGTCGTCACCGTCTTCGTCTTCTTCTTCTTTCTTTCTTCTTCTTCTTCTTCTTCTTTCTTCTTCTTCTTCTCTTCGTCTTCGTCTCGTCGTCGTCGTCGTCGTCGTCACCGTCTTCGTCTTCTTCTTCATCTTCTTCATTTTCTTCTTCTTCTTCTTTACCAGGACTCAGTTCTTGCAAACAGAGATAAACCTGTGCACTGGTGGTTGCAGAAATGTGCCAGTCGCGTAGGGAGTTATCAAAAGACCCCACTGCTCTAATACCTCCTGCCAGGTGAAGATCAATATTCTACACGTCATTGAGTCTCAATGCTTTCCGAAGAGTTAGTGTAGTGGACCGCTGCCACTGTGCAGTGACACGAAGGACTCAAGGGCCGGGAGCTGAGGTGGTTGATGGATTGTGACTTTGTTACACACGGGTGTGGTCCGGGGAAAGAATGCGTGGAACTGCCATGGCTACTAACTCTGTTTTTGGTCAGGTCGGCCAGACCCTCGGCATCTTGGGGTCAGATTGCTCGAAAAAGACAGCTAGATCAATGCTTACCACGCCATTATTGAGCTGTCAACGTCTGGTCAACTGGTCAGTTCTCCTGTCTTCCAGGCTGGTGCATCCAGAGCTGTGGAGGATGGTGGTGACGGTGCCAGGATCTTTTGCTGCTCATCTCTGGGCTGCTTAGTTCAAGAAGGGTCTTGAACTGGCACTTCTGTGCGGGTCTAAGGCTATGAATGCAGGATGTAACGTTGTAGGCTACCGCTTTCTTATCACACTTACATAGCGCCTATCTTCGGTTAGATACCAGGCTCTAAGCGCTTTGCAATCCACGCTCTCGTTTACACAACGGGTGCCTACCTAGGTAGAGCCGACCGAAGAGCTGCTTGCTAGCGCTTATCATTCGTTTCCCGTCTCATTCAGTATAATATCCGTCATTCAGGCTTTCGTTTATTCCTTCTGTCATTGCCAACGATGCACGCTATGTGAATACCTGTTATCCATGCAAACAGCCATACTGACCCATTCTTCCGAAAATTGGTCATGAGGTTTTACATGTACGCAATATCTTACACATACGTTCACACACGGAACTTGAGTTTATAGTCTCATTTGAAGGACTATTGAGAGAAATGGGGTCAAAACAATGTGATCTCCGAGAGAAAAAATCTCTTTATATCAAAACGGCTCAGCGGAGATTCGAACGCTCAACCACCCCAGGATCAGCAGGATCACGAGTCCTGAACGCTCTACCAGCTAAGCTATTCCGGCCACTGGTTGCTGTCACGCGTTAGGAAGCCGACTGTTCTGTTGCTCTTGGCTATACACGTTACTGACGGGGCTGGTTATGGACAGTCTTCAAGTGAGGTGACTGCAGGCGGATTTAGGAGATCAATTATAAGTGTTCCACTGGACAAAAGGAACAAACAAATCACAAGAAGAAAAAAACAAACCATTTCACATCCATTGTTCTCCTAATTTGAGCAGATAAGTCATTGCTCGTTCTTCGTTGTCATGGTCCTGAATGGTGTTTATCTTGCTTCCAGAAGATCAAAGAGGTCGGCACGTGTCGTGTTTTGTCTGAGGTCGGCACGTGTCGTGTTTTGTCTGAGGTAGGCACGTGTCGTGTTTTGTCTGAGGTCGGCACGTGTCGTGTTTTGTCTGAGGTCGGCACGTGTCGTGTTTTGTCTGAGGTCGGCACGTGTCGTGTTTTGTCTTGTAATTTGTTTGTCCCTTTTGTGCGACAGAATGATTATATAATTTCTCTTCTAAATTTGGTCTAGGATAGGCTATCAGTGATGGTCACACCTAGGTATCTGCCTCCCTTCCATGTTTCTAATGCCGGTGTCGTATATAATACTGTCGCCGTGGAATTGTATCGCAGCGATAGCATTTCACGTGAAATATTGTTGCAGCGACAATGTTTTCTGGAAAAAAATTGTCGTGCGACAACTTTTCACGAAAAATGTCCTATAGAATATTGTAGCTGTCCATAGAATACTGTCGCTCGAAATTTTGCGACAGTTTTTTGCGACAGGACACTGTGAAATATTGTAGTCAGTGAATGCTGTCGCTTGCGACACATTTTCACGTGAAATCTTACTGCTAGAGTTAACATTTCCTGTGAAATATGGTCGCAGCGTTAATATTTCACAGCGACGATTTTTTCTGCAAAGTGAAAAAACGTCGCCGCGGTTGAGCGTCAAAATATCACAGAAAATAATGCAGCCTGCCATTGAATAAAAAATTGTCGCAAGTGTTTTTTTACCATAAATGTTTTTGACGAAAGTCAAATTTCCATTCGTGTGTTGTGGTGTGTGTGTGTGTGTGTGTGTGTGTTGTGTGTGTGTGTGTGTGTGTGTGCTGTGAAATGTGATGTCTTTATCAATATCGTAAGCCTAGGACATTCAGCACAGCCTAGGGGAAGACTGGGTAAGTTAGAACCCCTGAGAAATGCAGCCCTACCTCCTTCACTAATGTTACTTCACCCAAGGTTAATTATTTGTAAAGCTTACCATAAGAGCTTCATATAGTACAGCCATCAAATGGCTAACTTTAATTCAAAAAGTTCTATATAAGAAATCATAAAATTCTAAAAGAAAAGGACGCCCACTTTAGACATTATTTCGGGTTAAATGGGTCAGGGAGTGGTAAATATTGGGCCACGGGCCTATATTAACAGACACGCAAACCAATATTGTTTGTCTGTTGGCCATGTAAGATGTGTGAGCTTGTTCGATAATCCATTTAAAGGCACCTAAGGTCTCAACACATTCATAAACTAAACTTAAAGAGTAAATGATTATCCCTAATTGTCAGAACAGAAACACAAACATAATAGAGTCTAAAAGCTAATACAAGCCCAATTGCAGAACAGACAGTTTCAATTGTCTCTTCAGGAAATGTTGAACTTTTCAGAAAGTTCACAAACGCGAAGTACTCGCAGGGTTGCATTCCACTGTATTCATAAGCAGTAGCCATCATGGAAAACAAAATGCTACAGACGAAATTACTGTCTTACAGCATTTATAGCATATCGATGATTCTGACAGCTTGTCAGTCATTAAGCTCAAATATCCAATCACATTTCTTTTCCCCACACGTTTTTAAGCCTGCCACCTCCTCCCCAGCAACTCCTTTTATTTGATAAATTATTGTATCTAACTAGCCGCAATTCTTAAACATTCAAAGATTTTGGTCAAAAGAAGCGACTATTGTCTCCAATTTCAAAGCAAGGAAAGATCTGATGTTGCAGAGTCACTGTCTTTGACGCCTTTCCACAGTCACAGAATATACAAACAAGTTCAAAAGGTCCGAACCGTTTGAAATTCACTGACGTCATATTTTCATTTTTATTGTATTCATTTCTCTCTCTCTCTCTCTCTCTCTCTCTCTCTCTCTCTCTCTCTCTCTCTCTCTCTTCTCTCTCTCTCTCTCTTTGTGTATGTGTGCGTGCGTGTGTAACCCCAAATTTGTAAAAGCCATATAACCATACGCCGAGAAAGTGACAGACGTTAGAGATTATGCTCTACTTTTCTACTACATGGCACACACACACACACACACACACACACACACACACACACACACACACATATATATATATATATAATATATATATATATATATATATATATATATATATATATATATATATATATATATATATATATACACACACAGTCACACACCCACTGCCGACAAAGCTGGATCTTGAACCTCTCAAGTCTTGCGGTAGAAGACAGAACCGAAATTTTCAAAAGATGAAATTCCTTTTGACCAAGATCAAAGACACGTGTTCGTTTTGTGGTGCCGCGAAGTTAAGAAGTAAAAAGGTCGCATAGTCCAAAAAGATCGAAGCGGTTAAATAGCTAATAACGCAAATTTTCTCAAATATCATTGTCATAATTATTTCTCTTTCTTCGTCATACACTATTTAGGCCTATTAATAATGAGCAGTCCAAAAGCTGCAACTTGTAATAAGTATACTATAATGCCATGGAACTACTACACATCATTTTCTTTTTTTCTTTTTTTCTTTTTTGTTTCTTCTTTAAAATAAGATCCAAATCAGAAATATAGAAATTCGGAGACATTTGAGGTAGAAGGAAAGGAGTTTTAAGAGTTGGGTGTAGCATGTAATGAATTAGGATATCCATAATATAAGAGTGCGGCTATTATACGGTTTCGTGTCTCTCGTCTTCCCAGGACTATCCATATGTCTTCCCATGACTATCCATATTGACATTCACATAGCCCTATCACCCTATTATGTAATATTATGGGGATAATTATATTATTTGTTACCTCGGCTATGACCTCCTCTCTGCCCCATCAATCTCTAACCTATCATACCTCCTTCAACGGTTTGTGTCCCTCCTGTACTGTAAGGGAGTGCATGAGTGAGGAAATGTATGTGTGTGAGTTTGTGTGCGTGTGTGCCCACGCATGCGTGTGTACATGCGTGTGTGCGTAGTCTCTTCTCTCTCTCTCTCTCTCTCTCTCTCTCTCTCTCTCCTCTCTCTCTCTCTCTCTCTCTTACACACACACACGCGCGCGCGCGCGCGCGTGGAACGCGTAAACGCGCATGCGCGGGCATACACAAACAAACTCAAATACGCACATACAGTTCTACAAAGAGATTATTGTGCAACTTGCAGGGTTTGTGGGGAGAAGTCTTAAGGGTTCTATTCAATTGTCTAGGGGAAAGAGTATCGTCCCACGATAAGATGTTCAGAGTGGGTGGAGTATGTAAAGTGATAGCTGACACGGGGGTATCCAAGAAGAGGAGAGAGAGAGAGAGAGAGAGAGAGAGAGAGAGAGAGAGAGAGAGAGAGAGAGAGAGAGAAGAGAGACTATGAGAGAGAGACAAGACAAGACAAGACAAAATTCTTTCTTTACGAGGATAATAGATAAGCACTGATGTGCTTTTTTACATCCAGTCCTCGCCCTGAGTAGGGTCAACAATGCAAAATACGATGAGGTAACAAAGGAAGCATGAAAAAAGTGACTAGACCTACAATACAATACGGGATTAAAATTTAAAAAGAAGAAGAAAAAAGACAGAGAGAGAGAAAAGAAAGTAGAGAGCGAGATAGAGACAGAGAGAGACAGAGACAGAGAGAGAGAGAAAGAGAGAGGGGGGGGGGAGAAAGAGGCTAGAGTGGGTGCGATAAGAGAGCATGTTTAGAACAATCTGACAATTTTAAAAAATCCAAAGAGATACAAGACAATCGATTTTGAAGCACGGGGGGGGGGGGGGGGGGGGGGGGGGGGGGGGGGGGTGGGGGGGGGATAGAAAATAAAGCACAAATGGAGGGTGGAAATGCTTAATGACAGAGAGAGAGAGAGAGAGAGAGAGAGAGAGAGAGAGAGAGAGAGAGAGAGAGAGAGAGAGAGAGAGAGATTGTGTGATTATGGACAAATGAATCACAAATATATTTGAGCATGAATGCAGTTGTTTCAGGGTCCACACACACCACACACACACACACACACACACACACACACACACACACACACCGTCGCGCTCTCTCCACATACACGCACACATGCTAGCACGTCCAGAGAGAGAGAGAGGGGGGGGGGATGCGGGAAAGGCAGAGACCAACTGACAGACAGTTTGATGGACAGAGTGAAACTAAAGAGAGTCAAACAGATAGAGGAAGGGCGATACATAGAGAGAATGAGCGAGAAAAAACAAATAGACACAATCAGCCGTGTCTCCCTGATGAGTCCGATCCAGCGGACGAAAGGCCTAGGAGCAGGCAATACAAATAAATGTGCCTTCGAAGGGGATTACGATGGTTCCCTCAAGTAGCTAGTGAAGGGCTTCTCATATTTATAATTTATTCTCCCCAATTTCTCCCCAATTTCTTCATCTTCATTTTTTTTTTAATTTATAAGTTCAAATCTTTGCCAAGTCATTACTATAATGACTGAAGAATTGTTAACCTGCACTTGTTTTCTCCCACTACTTAATTGTTCAGCATTATATTGTTTGGTCAATCAGTGGGAGATTGCATTTCTTAGGAGATCCAAGTAAAGGTTGTTCAGTACAATTCTTAGCCACTCACAATGCTTGGGTTATTGAACAGCAGAGCTGACCACTCAGACTGTTCCATATCTTTTTGATCTCCCTTGCATCCTTGAATGGATCCTCAAGCATAGGCTCAAAGATTGTCCCCTACATTTTATACTGTTTGAATAATGCTTTTAGTTTTTCAGCAACTTTTTTCCTCTCCACACTTTTGTTTTGTTCCATTTACTACCCTTTGCTGGCTGCTTTGAGGGTGCTGTTGGATTCTTTTTTGAACCCTTGGTGGTGAGAACACCACAGAATTATGGACTGTGGTGTGTCTCTATTTGAGACCAAGAACACAGACACAATCAACCGTGTCTCCCTGATGAGTCCGATCCAGCGGACGAAAGGCCTAGGAGCAGGCAATACAAATAAATATGCCTTCGAAGGGGATTACGATGGTTCCCTCAAGTAGCTAGTGAAGGGCTTCTCAAATTTATAATTTATTCTCCCCAATTTCTTCATCTTCATTTTTTTTTATAATTTATAAGTTCAAATCTTTGCCAAGTCATTACTATAATGACTGAAGAATT
>CM031613.1:75418361-75443361 GCA_018398815.1 Conus ventricosus | reverse complement strand
ACCGGCACTCCATAGGGAACCATCAATATATGTTGATCATGAGGCAACCCACCAGAAGAGACCCCATTCTGCCCAACCGCTTCGGTGAAGATTTGTCACGTGTGATCTGATTAACATACGCAGGACATCCACCACACACTGTTCCCGTACGGACGACAGTAACTGCCACTCCCAGAGCCAGCGAGAATGGCCGTCCCCAACGGAAAACGCCACGCTACTGTGTCAGAATAACGACAACCCCCATGAACCTGCCGATGTCGTTGAATTGACACGAACTGTTTACGGGCCCGGCGTGGGCGTGGCGAGGAAATGCACACTGAGGTCACCACGCTAGCAGGGCACGAAGAGCCACGAACTTCAGAGTTTTGAAGATCATTGACTGATGGAAGATGATGATGCGCAGGGATTTCCATTCTGGTGTAGACCACGTGACAGAACTGTAAGCTTCCTTTTACAAATCTCAGGGTTGTCCAGGTCCGACAGACATCTGCAGTGTCTGTAAAGTGAAAAACACTCGACTGTGTATCTCACAACACACTCAACTCTACCAGCTGGGCCTCAAAATCCCACAAAGAAATGCCTCTTAGGGGACCTGAACCCACGACCTGCCAGACCGCATCCCACGACAGTAACCACTCCACCATTCTGGCTGGTTTGTTTGTTACTGCACTGTCATGAAACACACCATCAGAAGAAGAGTTTGTGTTGAAGAAAATATCAGTCAAACCTCATAGGGGCATGCTACTTATTGATTACGGAGAAAAATAGCGAGGGGGGGGGGGGGGGGGATTTCCATCTTTCTCTCGACCAGTCAGAGGTTGTTCTTGTTTTAAAAGTGCATCGGTGAAAAATAATGGTAGTGTGTAATCTGAAAAGATTTTCATTCTGACCTATTGTTGCCGCTGAAAACATTTTATCTTGATTTTATGCAGGTGGGTTTCAAAGGGGGAAAAAAAGCTGGAAGAGATAAGTTTTCTTTTCTTGGTTTGTTTTGTTGTTTCCGTACTTTTTATATATATCATCGTCACATGTATCGGGCCAGGCGATCGGCCAAATCCTGAAAGCTTCCTCATTGGTGGCACTGGGCAGCAGGACTGTTGATCTGTTTGCCGGTAATCTCATAATAGCGTGGGATTAACGTCCTATCGGCCGGAGATGCTAAGGATATGTTGTTCACCGCAGAAATCCTCTCAAGGGAAGAAAAGACCACCGCAGCTCTGTCCAGATTCCAACCTCTGTGGACTCTCTGTGTGGGCCGAAACAGCTCAGTGGTAGAGCGCCGGACTTGTAATCTTGCTGATCCTGGGGTGGAGTCTCTGTCGGGCCGTTTCTGTACAGGGGGGTTGTTCCTTCGGAGTTAACATTGGTTCTGTCTCCATTTCCCATACAGTCCTTCGAATTAGACTATAAACCGAGGTTCCGTGTGTGAACGTACGCATAACATCTTGCATACACGTAAAACCCCATCACCAACTTACGGAAGAGAAGGCCAGTTTGGCCGTTGGTATGGATGACACGTTACATACAGCATGCACCCTGCGTGAGAAATGGAAAGAATGAAGGAAGTAAGGAAATTGAGTGAACGATATTGACTGGATTACACGGGAAACAACTGAATGTAGCGTCAGCTGGCAGTTTTTCAGTCGGCACTACCCAGGTGGGCAGCCCGTTGTGTACACGAGTATAGATTGTAAAGCACTTAGAGCTTGGTCTCTAGCCGAGGATAGGCGCTTTATAAGTATTCATGATAACAATAATAATAATAAACGGATGAGAACATCTCCATACACAGCTCAAGCTCCTGTATAAGGTCATAATTTCCATGTTTCAGTGCGCATGCAAGACATGGACTCAATGACGGGGTGAGACGTTACCACAACAAACTAACCCTCAGACACTGATCCTATCACCGATCAATCAGCAAGTGCGTCAGACTATCAGACAGTATACAGAACCACATCCAGATCCACTGACATCAGTAAGTAAAAGAAAACTGCGATGGTATGGCCACGTAACAAGATCCAGTGGCCATATTGAAACAGTCCCCAAGGGAACTGTTGAAGGGGTGAGATAGGGTGGTGGTGTGGGGGGGGGGGGGGGGGGGGCAGGAAATAAGAGTGGGCATGGAAAAGATCTGCAGAGACCCTGGCTTTGACACACAGCCGACAGAAATGGAGGAATCTGGTGAACTGTTCTTCAGTGGGGTACCACAATACCCCTCCGCCCCTCCTCCCCCAAGGCAGAGGTAAGGTAAGGTAATGCTGTTTATACCACAGCGGACCGCGAATGGCGCATTGAAGTCAACTCACAAGTTACCCTAAAAACAAGACAACAACAAACTCATTCACATAACCCTTGAAAATACACCTAAAACACACCGGAAATTTTGTCAAAACTTTTTTTTCTGTAGAATCTCAGATCTGTTACAAAACATTAACCTCTTTCATAATTTCAAAGATCACATCAGGTGGGACATCTCTGAACAAGGTGTTCATGGAGTCTGCTGTAAAACATTTAAGTCTCGCATCATGCAAGTCTCAACACTCAAAAAGAATATGTTTCACTGTGAGTGGTACATGACATGGAATGTACCACGGAGCTTCTTCGCCTTCAAAAGATACGAATGAGACCACCAAATGTAGATGAGAGAAACTGTTAGGTTTGGACGGATCTGAAAAAGTTTGTAATCCGTCTGTGTATTCCAATCCACCTGCCAGTGGTCTCTGACATAATTATTAACTTTCGGTTTCAAATTTGAGTAGGGGACAGATATGCTGGACAGTCTCTTCGTTGTGGCATTCCTGGCCAAACGATCAGCATGTCATTTCCCCAATGCCAACATGACTGGGAACCCAACCAAGAGCAATGTAATGATTGACCTCACACTTTCAAAGAGATACAAAGTAAAAAATATAAAAAAATTAAATAAATGCTTGCGAACCGCCCAGAGAAAGTGGACAAACGAGTCACACGACAAAACACCACGCGTTTCGACCTCTTAGGTCTTCTTCAGGCAAGATGCAAACAAACAGGACAACAAATATTCACTTAGCTTTGATCGCTTCAGAGGTCAGGCGTTGAATGAGCTTCCTTGCGCTGACCTCTGAAGCGATCAAAGCTAAGTGGATTTTTGTTGTCCTGTGTGTTTGCATCTTGCCTGAAGAAGACCAAAGAGGTCGAAGCGCGTGGTGTTTTGTCTTGTGACTCGTTTGTCCACGTTTCTCTGGGCGGTTCGCTAACATTTTTTTTAAAGATTTGTTTAGATTTCCGCCTACAGTCGTCTCAATTTGCAACTAAAAAAAAAATTAGGCGTTTAGAATGATGGAGGTTGCGGCCAACCATGCCCTCCCAAACCACAGAGGTAAAGGAGAAACAACAACAACAAAAATTACGCGGCAGTTAGCTGCAGCTATTCTTGAAGTGGCATGGCGCATGATGTAGGTAGGTTAGAGATTCAATCTGAGGAGGGAGGCTCACACTTCTTCTCCATCTAGGCTGAAGCCCCGATCTCCTTTCATCTACCTACCTCCCAAACGAGCGTCCAGATCTTCTTTGGTGTGGACTCTGACAGGCGTCTGACTATCCCTGCAATCGGTCTGCCTTATCCCTCCCCCTCTCCCCCCCCCCCCCCCCCTCCCCCCTTGCACTAGGCCGTTTTCAGGGCTACCTGCCAGCGGCCGTCTTCATGCCGAGTGACGGTGGTCCTGTGCCGTGGAGGGGTTGGGGGGGGGGGGGGGGGGCGACTCGAGGAGAGTGGTGCGCCGAGACGAATCTGGCGACTGCATCCTACGGCAGTGAGGGCATAAAGCCAACACTCGCTCGCTGCCCAAGAACGTGTGAGAGAGAGAGAGAGAGAGAGAGAGAGAGAGATTATCTCCCTTGACATATCAGGCTGTCGACAAATATCTGATGTGCGGTAGATTCCGGGAAAACTTTACTTTCTCTTTTGTCTTCCACGCTGATTTTTTAACGTTTATTTCATTCCTCTACTCCCTCAGCTTCCGTGGAAATCTCACCAGATGGCGACCGAGTCTGAAATTTAATTAGAGAGCAAAGCTTTACCACCGACGTTCGTTTAGCTTTAGTTGTAGAGGCCTCTCTCTCTCTCTCTCTCTCTCTCTCTCTCTCTCTCTCTCTTCTCTCTCTCTCTCTCTCTCTCTCTCTCTCTCTCACACACACACACACACACACACATACAACACACACACACACACACACACACACACACACACACACACACACACACACACACACAAACACTTGTGTGTGTGTGTGTGTGTGTGTGTGTGTGTGTGTGTGTGATCCTCATATTGACCACAAATTCACCCACTCATTCTGAAGAAAATGGCAGCAAACGAGGCCTTTCTGTTCACTTCAAGCATTTATTTGCAGCTTATAAAAACAAAGCAGTATGGTAAAAAAAAAAAATTTTTAAAAAGTGATCGTACAAAAAAAATACTCAGACAGTATTAAAAAATCTTGTGTGTGTGTGTGTGTGTGTGTGCGTGTGTGTGTGTGTGTGTGTGGCTTTCCTGCATGCGTGCGTGCATGTGTGTGTGTGTTTGTGTGTGCGTGCGTGGGTGTGGGTGTGTGTGTTTAAAGGGTGGAGGGATATATAGAAGACGTGATGTCAAGCCACTTCAGCACTATCAAAGCAGTCATACCGCCACAAATACATCACCTTGCATTTTAAAAGATCGAAATAATAAACAACGACAGCAATTTTTGCTTCTAACATGAAGAAATGGCATGTACATGTCTAATGCTACTTTCGGTACCACTTCGTCTAGAACACCTAGAAAAGGCATGCAGACCAAACAACGAAACTTTCCTTCCCTTCTGTAGCGATTCTTGACTTCCATAGAACACTAAGGAAGTGTTCTCTATGTATTCGCTTTCACTAAAGTCAGCATTGTAAGTTTGTTTTTCTTTTCTTTTTTTCTATAGAGGATCCTACAGAATTTGATTTAGATGTCAACGCTAATACTTATAGGGCAACATTTAAATACTGGAGTCTTGAGGGAAGGGAAGCGGGAGGAAGGATTTCAAAATGACGGTAGTCACACCAAAGCTATTTAGCAAGTCGCTTCTAACTGTACACAATGTCTTGTTCACTCTATGAACTCTTAAAAACAAGCAAACAAAAACCCACCACCTTAGAAGCCCCCTTTTACCTTCATATCACAAAAGTCAACATTGATAATTGCAACTTTTAAAAAAAAAATCAGCAATGGGAGGAGGATAACTTTACAACTCATCACAAATCTGTGTTAAAGTTAATTAAGAAAAAATGAAAGAAGAATGGTGCTCTCTCTCTCTCTCTCTCTCTCTCTCTCTCTCTCTCTCTCTCTCTCTCTCTCTCTCTCTCTCTCTCTCTCTCTCTCACACACACACACACACACACACACCACACACACACGCGCGCGCACACACATGCATACACAAAGAAAACACATGAAGATGCACACACACACACACACACACACACACACACACACATGATACACACACACACACACACACACACACACACACACACACACACACACACACACAAATAAACATAAAATTAAATATTAAATATATATATATATATATATATATATATATATATATATTATATATATATATATGTATATCTGAAACGATTTCCAAACATCATTCAAAAATCAAATATAACAAATACAAAATGACAAAAAGATATTTGTGAAGGCTGATAAAACTAGTAATTACTACAAAATGGAACCAAACGAATACTCCCAACTCCTTGATAAAAAAAAAAAAAAAACATTCAGAAAAACTACAAAAAAGTCGACAAAAGTATACATGACAGTATCCGCATTAAAGAAAAAGAACTTGTGCATCGCATAGACCTAAGTGACAGGGTAGAAGCGACAGCAACAAAGAAGCCTTTATAACACTCAAAGATCATGACCCTAACTTTCACAACAATCCAACATGTAGACTAATAAATCCATCTAAATCTGAGCTAGGCAAAACAAGTAAGAAAATTCTAGAAAAAATAATAAAAAACGTAAAATCAAACTCTGATTACAAACTCTGGAAGAACACATGCGAAGTTATCCAATGGTAAAAAAAAACTCAATAAACAAAGTAATACAGTATTCATCACATTCGACATAGTAGATTTCTACCCATCCATAGACGAGGAACTACTCACCAAAGCTCTGAAATTTGCTAGTAACCACACAGACATAACAGGGTCAGAAATGGAAATCATTCTCCACACCAAGAAAACGTTACTACACAGCAAAAATGAAACCTGGATCAAGAAAACGAACAGAAACTCAACATTTGACGTAACCATGGGATCATATGATGGTGTAGAAACATGCGAACTGGTCGGACTGTTCATGCTGTCCAACATCCAGAAACAACTTGGAAAGCAAGTTGGGCTATACAGAGACGACGGCCTTGCTGCACTAACCAACAACCCAAGAACCATTGAAAACAAGAAAAAAGGACTATGCAAAATCTTCCAAAATCATATATACTTAAAAATCACCATCGATGCAAACAAAAAGGTAGTGAACTACTTAGACTTGACCTCAACAACCACATATATAAACCATACAAGAAACCTAACGACACACCTATTTATGTAAACATCAAAAGTAACCATCCACCATCTGTATTAAAGACCATACCCAATAGCATAAACAAGAGACTATCCAATCTGTCATGCAACGAAAGAGTATTCAACAACGCAGCAGTAGAATACCAAGAAGCGCTGCAAAAGAGTGGTTATAATCATAAACTACAATACAACCCAGATAACAACATGAACAAAAGCAAGAAAAACAGGAAAAGAAAAATCATATGGTACAATCCCCCATACGACGGGAGACTTAAAACAAACATAGAGAAAGAATTCTTTAAAATCTTAACAACATCGTTCCCAAAAGAACACAAACTGTCTAAAATATTCAACAAAAACACCATCAAACTATCATATTCATGTATGCCCAACCTCAAAAATCTAATTGATGCATCCAACAAAATGAAAACCAACAGCGGTGGGTGACCCAAACACCATCCTGAAGAAATATATATATATATATATATATATATATATATATATATATATATATATATATATATATATATATATATTCTGCCTAACTAACAGTATGTGCTTGTGTGGGTGAATGGGGAAGACAATCTAAGACATAAGAGCAAGCTTTGTTTATAATTCAATATTTTTTGCAGTCATTGCAACACCAAGCTGCTCTGTAAGTTGCTGAAATGGTGCGGTACTTGTCCTTGGAATTTATTAGTTTATTGTAATTTAGTCCCTTGCGGATTCATTCCAGGAACTAGCCCTCAGCACTTGTGTCTAAGAGGTTATCTTTTTATATTTTCTACTTTTCACAAGAAAATGTAGCTTGCTTTGCTCTTTCATGGTTTTCTTTTGCTTCTTAGGTGGCACCTTTGGTTGGTTTTTTGAAAACTCAACAAACATACTACGGTATTGCACACCAGCTTATTCTGGGATAGCATTCTTCTTAAAACCGAAAAGGCAGAGGAGTCAAATTACCACTTTCCGCGGTCACTGAGGAGAAACAATCAGGTTTCGAAATATCGGTATCTGACCAGGAGTTATGTTAGTGGGTTTTTTCCACATTGGAGATCGTCTCCCCCTTGGAGACCATAAGCTTTCTGAAGGCTCATTTTGAGAAGCATTTATTTTATTTTTCCCCATTCACACTGTAGTTACCAAAACTGCAGCAATATGAATGCTTATCTCCCCTTTTTTCTTCAATCTAAGACATAAGAGCAAGCTTTGTTTATAATTCAATATTTTTGCAGTCATTGCAACACTAAGCTGCTCTGTAAGTTGCTGGAATGGTGCGGTACTTATCCTTAGAATTTATTAGTTTATTAATATTATATATATATAATATATATATACAATAAATGTATATCACACACACACACCACACACATCTATAGAAAAAGAAACACCCGAAGGTGCTGGGGAGGACCCAGAGAAGCACTGTCTTCACCTGCCCTTAGAGCAGTCCTGTACCACCCCTGGAGGCCTGCGCTGTAGGTAAATAAATGTATATCACACACACACACACACACACACACACATCTATATAATGCTACCGCCACCTTGTCAGTGTAACAGCTGTCCGAAAAATCCCTCTAGCCTTCAGTTTCGATCCATAGAGTTTCTTCTTTGATTTGTTTTGGTTCTTTTGTTGTCGATTCTTCTTTCGTTGTCCAAAATTATATGAAATAAAACACTCTGAGTCTGAATGTTGTCACAACTTTTCATGTCTTAGGGGAACACGCAATAGACATCAGGTGAACTTTGTGGTAAGTCAGCAAGTAATGGTGTGCTAAGAACGTTATCAGATGAAACGTGATGTGCCTTTGGGGACTTACGTGCGTCGAAGTCCCGATGTAAAGACTTTGCACACCAGCATAACCTGAATGTTTTGTTCATTTATGAAAGCAGACTGTCAGTCAGTTTATTTTTGCCCGGAGGTAAAGTAGATCATGAGCAGGATTTCGTGGACTGAATCATCATGTGAAGTGACTGAATCATCATGTGAAGTGACTGAATCATCATGTGAAGTGACTGAATCATCATGTGAAGCGTGTGAGCGGGAAAATGAAAACGGCAGGAGACGTCACGTCACGAAATCAACATGTAAAAAAAAAAAAACTGAAGGCCGTTCATAATACAATGAGCCATTGGTTTGTGAGTTTAGACAGCAAAGTGATGACGAACCAGAGTTTCGCTCTCAACTGAAAGTAATTACGAACAAGAGTTTCGCTCTCAACTGGAAGTAATTACGAACAAGAGTTTCGCTCTCAACTGACAGTAATTACGAACCAGAGTTTCGCTCTCAACTGACAGTAATTACGAACAAGTGTTTCGCTCTCAACTGAAAGTAATTACGAACCAGAGTTTCGCTCTCAACTGACAGTAATTACGAACAAGAGTTTCGCTCTCAACTGACAGTAATTACGAACAAGAGTTTCGCTCTCAACTGACAGTAATTACGAACAAGAGTTTCGCTCTCAACTGAAAGTAATTACGAACAAGAGTTTCGCTCTCAACTGAAAGTAATTACGAACAAGAGTTTCGCTCTCAACTGACAGTAATTACGAACAAGATTTTTCGCTCTCAACTGACAGTAATTACGAACAAGAGTTTTTCTCTCAACTGAAGGTAATGATGAACAGTGGTTACGCTCTCAACTGAAGAATAATTACAAAACCAGATTTACGCTCTCAGCAGAAAGTAAATGACGAACAAGAGCTTCGCTCTCAACTGAAAGTAATGACTAACCAGAGTTTTGCTCTCAATTGAAAAGCAATGACGACCATAGTTTTGCTCTCACTGAAGAAGACCACAACCTACGATCCAGTACGCAGAGTTAATCGAAATAAAACAACTGTTATTTAAGTCTGAACACCTTTCTCTGAAGAGAGCACTCACTGTGCCGACTGAGAATACAGTGTTTCTGACCAACTGATTGAGACTTTTTGAATAAGGCATAATAACGATTTAGCCATTTCTTTGTTTCTTAATTTTATCGATTTATGTCAAGAGACTGCAAAAAAAAATTGAATATTTAGGCCTAACTAATGAACCTGTTTACGAATTAAGAATGGAATTCAGGTCATCTGACAACAGACTGAATTTCAGCTCAACTGACCACAACTGATTTCAGTCAACTGACCACATACTGTTTTCAGTCAACTGACTACAAGTATTTCAGTTACGGTAAGTGGTTATCTCAAACTGAACTCCGTTATATCAGAACCTTTGAATGGTTACTTCCCTTTGCACGAACTCCAACCACTAAAAATTGAGCGATCCATCTTTTCCCAAAAGTCACAAACACACCGATAATTGTCATGAACCGAAGAACCAGCAATTCAGTAGGAAGAAAGACATCGTTCAGATTGTGAGCATCTCAAACAAAGACCGCGATCTAATGTTCGTTCCAACTAAGAAGGCTTTGGCGTAAACCCTGACCCAAAATGGATGTAGCCTGCAACATTTTTTTTCCCACAGCTGCGCGCAGGATACGTGTTTGGCCCGCACAGACCTGTTCCAACTAGCGCGGACCTAAATAAAACTTCCCACGCGCGGAAAATGCTGTTTCTTATTTCTTACATCATGCGGGCTCTCCCTCTCTCTCTCTCTTCTCGTCTCATCTCTTCTCTCTCCTCTCTCATCTCTTCTCTCTCTCTGTCTCTCTCTCTGTGTCTGCTGTCTCTCTCTCTCCTCATCTCCTCTCTCTCTCTCTTACACTCCCTCTCACTACTACTCTCTCCCTCCTCTCTCTCTTCTCTCTCTCTCTCATAGTGACCAGGACTGTACAGACCGCGCGTCATGCAAGAGTTACGGTATTAATTCATTGGACAGGCCAGGTGAGTGACATTAGTGTGTTTCAGGGAGACTACTGTGTTTTCTAAGTGACAGTCCTGAAGAAGTCCCATAAAGACGAAACTTATGCAGAGAACAACTGGTTTTTTTTTGTTGTGGTCAAGTGAATAAGTGTGTTTTGTCACAGAAATCGTGGGGAGGGTTTTGTACCTTTGGTTTGCGGTGGATTCCATACTCCGTGCATATTTACAATGCACGATTTGTAAGAAACAGTGTCCGAAAATCAACCAAAATGCTCTTTTTGGGCTGCTATAAGGATAACGATGCTACTGTTAGCATCGGGCCCACAAAACGCCCTTTATCGTCCGGGCCCAGAGCGGTCAGACACCGAAAAAACTCCAGCAACATGGCGTAAGAAGCTTGCAAGTTCCTGATGCGCTGCACGTGCGCTGTGCACAACCCTGCAGTTGTCCTGAGCCGTGTCGCGAGTATTTCCCATATTGAAAAGTCTGTCCCAGAACGATAGCATACAAGTCTTTGTCCTTGACAGTCCTTATGAACAGGCACGGCGTGTGGAGACAAGGCTCCAGTTTCACATGTCCATCATCTTTGAAATATGCCACTTCTATTGTACTGCTACTCAGTTATAAGATAAACGCCTCTATTCGCTGGCACTCATCTTCTGATTGCCGAACCAGGTAGAAGATGAACATCACCATGCACGCTGGAGTGCTTCCCAATCCCGAAAAGAACGGACGGTCATAAAGCTTCAGCTATGACGCGTATGCACCTGAGTACGCATCAAAAAGACGCTCAGCATCAGGACTTTGACCTCCAGATAAACATTTACGCTTGTCTGTAAAAACCCATACGGTACAGGGCAAAACAAACCTCTGTTTTGTGATGAACGCGATTGTCGACATGTAGACTACAAACATAAATGTCAGTGGTCAGCCATGAAGGACGGAGTCCGATAAAACATGGACTTTGTCACGTTCATGCGTTCATCGCAGCCCGGAGCAGTTTGTGTTACAACCGCCACAATAATTTCAGACATTATCTGTTTATCCAATCTGTTCATTCTCGGGAGCTAAACTTCTGTACAATTTTTCTTTTTACCTCAATTGTTGACCAAATACCTTGGGTTATGGGTGTTTAACGGTTTGTTTTGGTAATCACTGCTTACGCTATATAAATATATTTATATAATTATAAATATATATATATAAATATATAAAGCTGAACAATTTTTTTTATAATATATATATATCTATATATATATATATATATATATATATATATATATAATATAACAGTATATTTTAAAAATGCCTAAAACAATTTTTTTAAGTGCTCAACCCATTTGGGACAACATTAGTTACAACAAGTTAAAAGAGAATCTTAAGATTCCTCTTTAACTTGTTTAACTATAATATATATATATATTTATATATATATTCATATATATATATATATATGATATATATATATATATAAATATATATATTAAAACACGCATCTAGCTGGTCCCAACGCGGTCAGAATCATACTACTTTTCTTCTCTCTCTCTCTCCTCATTGTGTGTTGGTGTGGGGTGTGTTGTGTGTGTGTGTGTGTGTGTGTGTGTAGTTGTAGTGTGTGTGCCCTATTCCCTCACTCTTTGTCCTAACCTCAATTCTTCGCACAACAAACATTCTGCATTCGCTTCTGTCTATGCTAAGAATATGAGTAGACAAATTCGTCATGAGCCGCAAAACTCATTTTTTGCCTGGATGATTGTAAAGGAAAGCTTTTCAACTCTTTGTGTTGTTCATGTTTGTACTACCGTTATAAGTGGCACGTATATTCTGGCATAAAGACCACGCTGAATTCATAACCTAGTTGTATTCAACCCACCTATCGCAAAAGAATTCATTTGATAGAGATTCCAAAGAACTAGACTTTTAACTTTGGGATACAGGTATTAAGTTGTCAAAAGATTGAAGGAACCAATAACCTCAGCCCCATAACTTCAGAAGCGATATGGCAAGCGGAATAACAACGGATTAAAAAGCTTAAAACTTACATGGTTAACCATCTGCATTTGAATTGATTCCACACCCGGTAAAACCCTTGCACGCACAAAAATCAAAGTATTTACTTTCATTAAGCATGACATACATTAAACTGCATCCAGCAGAAAGATTACTAAGATTTGAAGAAAGCTGGATTTGCATTTCATGGAATCCTCGGATAAATCTTCATGATAAGTTTGTGAAATGTCCAACCGCGGATCTGTGCATTTTGTTTTGTGTCATTATTCATCAAATCTGGCAGTGAGATTCCTCTAACTGTCCGCTTTGACGAATGAGGGTCTCTTTTACTTTGCCACATCGTATACACTGGATCCGCCAAATACACGATTCAGCTGAAAAACATGGAAACCACCCATGGCAATGTTTGCCAGTATAGGCCCATTAGGATGATAATGATCACGAAACAGTGGCGCTGAACAAATTGTTTGATTTCCATGAACCTGCCAGAGAACGAACTCCCTCTTTCTGCCCTCTCTGCGTAGAAGGCGGGATCTTCATCACGTAACGGATCATCTCTAAGATTAGGACCATCCCCGTTTGGGAATCCCAGTTGTCTTCCCCCTTTGTGAAGCAGCTGTGCGAATGGAAACGGTGATATCCATTTCCCCAGAGTTGGGGGCACCATCCGGGTGCAGTTTGGGCTGAGGGATCCCAGCGACTAGCGGTTACACTGACATGGGGCCACTCATTATCCCTAAAACCAGCCAACGCATCAACCTCTCCACTCCCCCCTTTCCCCAACCCAGTCTGCAGTCTTCATGTGCCAGACGTCACGTGGTGCAGGTAGAGCTGCATCAGAGCAGTGGACCAGAGGATCACCGCTGTTGGCCTCAGACTCCGACTCAGGGACCTGGAGTTCGGAATTGCTGCTGCAGACGCTGAAGCATTCGTGAGCTCCTGCCGAGCTGCCTGAAGATGAATTAATAAATGACCAGAGGATCACCGCTGTTGGCCTCAGACTCCGACTCAGGGACCTGGAGTTCGGAATTGCTGCTGCAGACGCTGAAGCTTCGTGAGCTCCTGGCCGAGCTGCCTGAAGATGAATTAATAATGACCAGAGGATCACCGCTGTTGGGCCTCAGACTCCGACTCAGGGACCTGGAGTTCGGAATTGCTGCCGCAGACACTGCCTGAAGATTGTGGATTGAGCCGACAGGAGAATTCATCATCCAAGATTCGATCTGAGAAAGACGGTGGACACGTGCACGTGAGCGTTATCAAGAGCGCTCTTACACGCGCGGCGTACACGCACGCACACACCACACACACACACACACACACACACAACACACACACACACACACACACACATATATATATAAATAACTATATATATATATATATATATATATATATATATATATATATATATTATATATATATATTGCAGTTGCGATGCGTGGTTTCTGTTCCAGCTCTGAAGAAGCTTCGGCGAAAATTTAGAATAAATCCTGAAGCCAAGGTTACCTGGATTCCGAGTCTTTTATTTTGTTGTTCTTATCAAGTCTTAGGACTTCCAACTTTGGCTCCTTGGCCACGAGTGCTGGTGCGGCAAATGGAGAGATTTTTCTTGTGTTATATATAATATATATATATATAAATTAATATATATATACCACACACGCGCATAACACACACACACATACACACACAACACACACACACACACACACACATCCAAACAACAATGCAAGACTGGAAAGGGGTAAGGTTTACACCGTTCCTGTACAACCGACTCCAGTGCTGACAAACAATCAAACGTCGAATGGGAAACGCCTGAAACGAACCCTCCGAATGCACAAACCCCCCCAAGAAGAAGAATTATATTTCTTACCAATACATCATGAACTAAAATGCATTTTGAACAAACCTTGAGAGCCTCGCTCACTGACCTTCCTTCGGCACAGCGATGACGGAGTTGAGGGCAGGAGTGCTTTCCCCCTGCTGGCAGGTACAAGGAATACCACGTGACAGAAGCGAGGTCAGGTCAGGCGGCACAGGTGTCCTGTGCATTTCCATCAAATTCTCCATCATGCAAGAGAATCGGAGGGCGAGGCTGCACATTTGTTGAACAGCAGTGGCCATAGCTGGTCGGCCGAGCAGCCTCCATGGAATAGCGCCTGCAAATGACAAGTGAGTACACACACAGCGATTAAGATTTCTCTCTCTCTCTGTCTGTCTGTCTGTCTGTCTCTCTCTCTCCTCTCCTCTCTCTCTCTCTCTCTCTCTCTCTCTCTCATCTCTCTCTCTCCTCTCGCTCTCTCTCTCTCCCTCATGCGTTTACAGGAAGAGCAGTCCTGGTCGTTTGTGGATTGCCACAGGACATTGCCAGTTTCATGAGGGGGTTTTGCTTGTTTGTGTGGGTTTTTTTTTGTTTTTTGTTTTTTGTTTGTTTTTTTTTTTTTTTTTTTAATCTGGGTCTTGACAGACTTTTGTCTACTCCGAGTTTCTCGATGAGACTTGAACTGTGGCCCCTTGTGTGAGCAAGTGCACAGGTTAAGAAAAAAAGAGGAATGCATGTTAAATATCATTACATCCTCCGTCGAAGTGTTCACAATTGTGTGCTGGTGTGATGGATGACGATTGAAAAAAAAGAAGGAAGAAAACAACCAAACGCATTCTCTAATGGTATTTGGATATAATCTCGAAGACAGAAGATAGCTACGTTTATGATGGGGAATAACAAAAACAGCCACATGCAAAAAAATTCTCGGTAAGAATGAGTTCTAATCGACAAACAATAGAATATTTATCACGTACAGACATACACTTCACATTGTTTTATGCGAAAGTTTTTTGTTCATCCATCGACTCGACGAGGTCCACTTCAGTCATCTTGAAGGTGTGAGGGAGGGAAGGATGATGATTTGTGGTGCACATGTGAATGATCAAGCCGATGCATGCACAGAATGTCCGCTGACAACTTGGACAGGGAATGTGGGAGATGTCCTCTGAATTGCTGGCAGAAGCTTTTCTTGCCTGTCTCTTTTGGTGTGCTGCAGCTGTCCTCCTTTCTTCACATGAATTGGCGCCTTTGTGGATAGAGGGCTTTGCCTAGAGCTATTAAGATGCTTGATTGACATTCTATTTTAACAATATGACTTTTAGCTTAACAATTTGACTTTAACCACTATTCAATACTATCTGTTAAAATGATCACTAAATGTTATCTTCTGACAGGATAACAGTAGTTTGTTTTTGTACCAAAATTAACATTTCCACCAAATCTCTTTCCTTTTTTTCAATTTGCGCCAACTGAAAAGGTGATGAGATAGAATAGCTTTGGAGGTCACGTTGACTCAACAGTTGAGTAGGACATGTATGCCAAGAGACCAAGGATCATGATTTTTAGCATTTTTGATTATCATGAACGTAAAACCTCTCACGTTTTTGTGTTTGGCAGCGACGGAAGGTATGGTTCAAACTCCACGAGTTATCTGTATCTGAGCTGAAGACCAACGTCTTTCCCACGCTCTACCAGAATTCCCCGCACATCATACCGAAAGATTCCTTGGCAAAGGAGCGGAAGGGCAGGCTGGAACAATTCTTGATGACGCGCAAGGCAAGGAATGCTTACGTCACGAAATCATGCGTAAATTCCGGCCGGGGACTGTCATCGATAAGATGTACCAGTACGGCTGCTTCAAGCTGGATAAGTACAGGTATTGTACTTTAATCATTGATTCTATAGTTCCTAACCTTTGTAAATAACTGTGATGAGAGTTGGGGTTGGCAGTGTGGTCCTCTAAGGGGAGGACTCAGAACGTTTTCTCAATTAGAATTACAGAGTATTTAGCATACTAAAATTTCACCTCCATCTTCTCTCTTTCTAGTGATGGAAGGAGCGATTTTCCAGCATTAGTCATCGAGAGAAACTGTTATTTTTTTCAGGGCTGTCAAAAATACTCAAGAGTGGCTCAGGAATAATTCTCCTCATGCGCCTGTAGTGCTTGTAGCTCCGCGTAACAGAATTAGAGATGAGTTTTAACACGAAAGAATGTATGAACAAATGATTGATATAGGTTAATAAGTGCAATTTCACACACCAACTCTACTTGTGTATTTTACGAGGGTAAAATATACAAATCAATGGAACTTAGTCAAAAGAGTCTTTCTCGGCTGACTTTCCCCCTATGTTATCTCATCATTAAGCGATGGGATGTTCTTGGTGATTGAGTTGGAGTCCACTTGGTCACTTAGTTGGTTACCTGGAGACTGTTGGGATCCCTCTGTGGCTGCTGGTGACTGGTCCACCTTTATATTAGGCAGGCTGATCTGTTTGGACTGCTTGGCCACGTAGGAGTGTGAAATCTTGCTGACATGTTTGGACTGCTTGGCAACGCTGTAGCGTGGAATCTTGCTGGTCTCTTTGGACTGCTTGGCCACATAGGGGCGTAAAATCTTGCTGTCTGTTTGGACTGCTTGACCACATAGGAGCGTGGAATCTTGCTGGTCTGTTTGGACTGCTTGACCAAAATAGGAGCGTGGAATCTTGCTGGTCTTTTTTGGACTGCTTGGCCACATAGGAGCGTGGAATCTTGCTGATCTGTTTGGACTGCTTGACCACATAGGAGCGTGGAATCTTGCTGGTCTGTTTGGACTGCTTGACCACATAGGAGCGTGAATCTTGCTGATCTGTTTGGACTGCTTGCCCCACATAGGAGCGTGGAATCTTGCTGATCTGTTTGGAGAAAAACAATAAGAAAATTGCAATGTATTTGTTTGAGATAATATTCATTTTAA
This sequence comes from Conus ventricosus, assembly GCA_018398815.1. Taxonomy (NCBI): domain Eukaryota; kingdom Metazoa; phylum Mollusca; class Gastropoda; order Neogastropoda; family Conidae; genus Conus; species Conus ventricosus. Next base: position 75,426,168 of record CM031613.1, on the reverse strand, counting down.
TTATCCAGTCATTCAAAATAAGTTCATTTTATGAACAGTCCCCTTCAAAGGTTTCAATCTTAGTCAAAGATATACGGATACAAAAAGATAGATTCGACATGTGACCAGTTTCAATGGAAATGAATGGTGAAGATAAAATGTGTGTGTGCGGGGCGTGCGTGCGTGCGTGCGTGCGTGCGTGCGTGCGTGCGTGCGAGCGAGAGAGAGAAGAGAGAGAGAGAGAGAGTGAGAGAGAGAGAGAGAGAGAGAGAGAGAGAGAGAGAGAGAGAGAGAGAGAGAGAGAGATATTCACAATTAAAGGGCGAAGAAAGGCTACGCAAGTCATTGTTTATCTATTTTTTCATTCATACAGTTATCCCGTCATTTAAATCATTCAATAATTTTTTTTGACATCATGGTTGTAACATTTTGCTTAGTAATTATGCAGACATAGGTCAAAGATAAAGAAAAAAAAAACGTTTCCCCGAATCGTCAAATTTAATGTAATTATTGTTTTTCTTCAACCAACAGTGAAATCAGTTTCTTCTCTTTTCCTCGTTTCCTCTTTAACGTCAATAACTACTTAACCCTATAAGCTGTCGCTGTAAAGCGCTAAATTGTAAGGCAAAGATCACAAGTTCCAGATCTGCATCCTCCCAGCTAAAACGTGTCCATGTGAACGTCTGCACGTTTTCTCAAGGTGGTTTTACAGAGCCCCCCCCCCACCCCTTCCCACATTCTAACCCTCTATGCCCTTTAGCACCTGGATTACGTATCCCAGTCTGCCAAAATCCCCTGGTGGTTTATGAAACGTGAGTGTACTACCATAAGATAGTATTCACATTGACGCAAATTATTGTTCAACTGACCAAATCTCTTTCGGTGTTCACGTTCTTGCCTGACAAGATTCCTTGTCGTGTCTGTCCAGCAAACCATCCGCAAACATCTATCCACAAACCAGATTCCTTTAATACACCATGTCCAGAATCTGCAAGGACGCAATCAGGAAGTCTGCTTTCCTCTCTGACGAGTCCCAAAACACATAGACATCCGCATGAATCACTTGTCGGTTTTCTTCTAGTTTAAAATAAAGGCCTATACGTTTCTTTCTGTGGAATGAAAAATGTGTGTGTGTGTGTGTGTGGTGTGTTGTGTTGTGTGTGTGTGTGTGTTGTGTGTGTGAGTTGTGTTTGTAGTGTAGTGTGTTGTGTGTGTGTGTGGGTGTGTGTGTTGTGTGTGTGTGTGTGTGTGATTATTTGACGGAAGTTACAACTTTTTGCAATATGTATTCTTCATTTTAGAGCACGTGCTCTCTCTCTCTCTCTCTCTCCTCTCTCTCTCTCTCTCTCTCTCCTCTCTCTCTCTCTCTCTCTCCTCTCACTCACTTCTCCTCATCTCCTCTCTCTCCTGTACAGCAGCAAGTCCCAGTGATTTCACCTGGAAGGCTGGCGAGTACCACCGACTTCTGCAACTTCCAACGCCGGATCTTACCCTCATGATTGACAGCTATGAAAACCATTGCGACCAGATGAACGCCAATCTGATGATGTAAGAAAGAACTTCGTGAGTTTACGCGACGAACACTTGTCTTTCAAACGAATCTCAAAAAGCCTGAAAGAGAGGAGATGAACGAGCTAAGAACAAGAACCAGGAGCTACAAAAACAACTACCCCTTGAGGAACTGCCCGACTTGACAAGAAGATCGATGATCTGAGAAGGTGTTGCCAAATCGCAAACAACCCACCTTTTCTACATTTCCAAGAACGGAAAATTGAGACAATGCTCATTGCGAAGAATGGTCCAAGACCTGATCACCGACAAACTGCTTACAGACGACGTGGAGTTTGACCGGGTGCATCGGCATTTTTTTTTTTTTTTTTTTTTTTTTTTTTCTTCCCAAGCCCTCTGCGCCACCTCAGAGCATGCACCCAAACCGCCTCATTCCGACACCCCGGTCCACAGCCCCAGCCCGGTCGGCCCCGCCGCAGCCACCGCAGCGGCAATCCACAGGAGCAGTCATTCAAGTCGTCAAGAGCCACCCCACCGAGGAGACACTGCAACTGCTGCTGATCACTTCGTGGTTTCAAGGCGCCTGTTCCTGATCTAACATACGCAGTACACCACCAACTACGCCCCTACTGACACAATAATAGCTTAAGTCGCGAGCCGGCGTAGTGAGCTCTCCCTCCGAGGCGCCACCACGTCCGTCCAACGACAACCCCCATGGACTCGCCGATACCAGTGACCCCGACGGAACCAAACTAAGACCACAGACGTTGAGAGGAATTCGAAACTGAGGTCACCATGAGAGCAGGGCATGAAGGGCCACAGAATTTGAGACATTTTTTTAATGCTGATCGATGAGAATGAGGATGATTAAGATGATGCTACGGATTTCCATTTCGGTCTGAGACTACATGACAGGGCTGTACCTGCGCTTCCTTTCATAATATATCCCGGCGTCAACCAGGCCCGAAAGATACAGGCACCTGCAGTGTTGGTCAGGAAATTTGAGCAACACTCTCAAAAACGCATCCATTAAGTGGATGAAACTCGACTGTGTGGTCCCAGTCTTCCCAACTGAGCCCGTAGCAAACTCAACTACTGGGAAGGAGCCGGTTGAGGCAGAAAAAAACCACATGACTCAGATGGGATTCGAACCCACGACCTCCCAGCCGGGAGTCCGCGACGTAACCACTTCGCCACGGCGCTGGTGGGGGGGGGGGGGGGGTGCATCGGCTTTCAGATTCTCCCATTATTGCACGGTGCACCTTCTACAAACAGAAGGTGAACATTCTGAAAGCAAAACAGAAACTCCGGGAGCGAATGTTTTCGTCGGCGAAGACTTTTCCAGAGGTGTGAGAGACGTTCGTAGAAGACTGACGCCACGCCTAAAGAAAGCTCGGCAGGAAGGGAAAAGAGTGACAATGATATATGATCACCTGTTAAAATCGACGGCAAAAAGTACTCTGTGGATAGTGCGGAAGGTTGGAGAAATCAAATAGAATTTGGGCCGGCCCATGGAACGTTTCTTCCGGGGAGTTTTTCAGCTGGAGTCGACAGCTGACGTGACACCGGTGTCATCGCCGGGCGTCCCTGTGAGTGCCACGAAGCCCCACGTGCTTTTGTGGGTGACAGCGTGAACTGTGACTCTTCGTGCTGTGACTTGCCGTTTTGCTGAACTGACCCGTAAAAGGGGGGGGGGGGGGGGGGGGGGCGTATCCCAAAGGCAGAAGAACTCGTAAAGTTTCCGGTGATCGATTAAATAATGACGTTTTTAGTTCTGAGATGACAATAAAGGAAAACACGCTGCATCCTTTCTCCCACTGGAAATTTTAATGGTTTGTTTTAAAAATTGAATGAAAAAGACTTTGTTTCATATGTTTGCTCTTTTGATTTCGTTATGTTTAGTGGAAACATTTGTTGAAGAATTTTATTCTAATGTATTTACTGGATTTTCAACATTTGTATACCCGCTGTAAAATTCACGAAACAGGGAACGATCTGGGGGTAAATATGTCTAATTAGAAATGACTTTTGCAGAAATGTCGAACAAACTCCTTTGAAATCCGATTCTGCGGTGCATTTCTTATCAAAAATCAGTTGTTCGAGGTAGATAAAGATTGCTGTATATCTATTCTTATGTTCCTCCCGAGGTTCGCCATATTTCATTTTGATAGTGAAAATGGTATAGCCCAGTTGGGATTACATAACGGATTGTATACTGACTTACCATGATGTGTATGTGTTTTTGTGTGGAGATATGAACAGCGGGACTTCTAATGTTTCACAGTTTGTCAGAGAATTGATAATGTATATTTTTGAGTTGCAATGTGCGAGTCACCCATTAAATGTCGCAAAGATGTTCTCAGGACAAGGCATTAAATAATTATGGTAAATTGTTACTAAATAGTGTACTGTTGTAGATTTGTGTATCTTAATGGTTTGTGTAATGGCGATCTTAAAGGGTTGCTACACATACGTTCAATAGTGGCTGCAGTGTTATTGATTTTTTTTTAATGTCTTGTGAATTATTTCCCGTGTTTTGGCGATTCGTGTGAGCTAAAACGTGTCCACGTACTGATCGGATCATATCCTGTAGAACTCCATGTCATTTAAAGTAGATGATAACTCAAGCACTAAATTTAATGATAACAGTTCATCTTGAAAAAGTTTGTATGGAATGATGATTATAGCAGTGTATCTGTAATAACTTATCACGAATAGACTTTCAGAAAAAAATGGCACATGCACTCGTTTGATTGATCTTGATGTTAACGAAGCACTGCGTTGCTTAACATGTGTAAAAGGAAGCTGCTGTCTGTATGAAATTCAAGTAAGGCATAAAGGAAGTAATGAATCCAAGACTGGTTTGATTCAAGTGTGGTTATTGAAAAAAAAAAAAAAACATGTTCGTAGTTTGTTGAATAAATTTGTGCGTTCACATGATGAGGGAAAACCGTCACGAGTATTGCAAGGCAAGACGTGAATTTAAGCATTTACGGAAAGAAAGAGAAACAATTTGATGATACACTAATTGCAGAATTACTGTCTTCTGTGAATAGCCCAAAACATTTTTTGGGACACATAAAAGGGATATCTTTGAAACAAAATCAGCCTTCAAAAACGTAAGTATAGCACTTGGTTTGAACATTTCAAAACACTGCTGACAAAAGATACTAATACTGATAAAATGTTTTCAGTGTGAATATAATGAAGAACGGTGAATGATAATTTAAATCGCCCAATCTCTAAAGAAGACTTTTGTTTGCCATTAGGAAAATTAAACAACGCAAGGCGCAGGACCAGAGGTATAATTGGAGAATTGAAAAATATGGTTGTAAATCTGATATCCCTTTTTAATTTCTTGGGAACCCCTTTTTAAATCCTGTTTACAAGGAATAATCCTGAAACGGGCAGAATCATTATTATACCCCTCTTAAGAAAGGAAACGTAAACAATCCCAATAATTATCGAGGCATTTCACTTGTGATGCTACCAGTAAGCTATACAGTACGATCATTAACTTAGGTTCAGGAATGGTAAAGAAAATAATCTCACGGGAAAAATCAAGCTGGATCATACGTAATACTCAAATATAGACCATATGTTTACTCCCGATGGCTTTATTCAGAAACAATTTTCTTTCAATCGTAAACCTACGTGCCTTTATTGATTTGAAAAGCTTCGATTCTATTGCAGAAGTTTTTGTGGCCTGTTTTGTTGAAAAATGTATCCATGAAAATTGTATAAATGTGTTAGAAGTATTATAATTGTGTAAAATATAGATGAGAATGGGGAAAATTTTCAGATTATATTATTGCACTAGCGGTGTTAAACAAGGTGACGTGTGTAGTCCAAATTTTATTTTCTTTATTCATTAACGAATTAACATTAAAGTAAAGATAACGGAAGGCATGGGGCCCCAGTTCATGGGCGACTTTTTAGAATTGTTTATACTTCTTCTGGGGGATAATACTGTTTGTTGTCTGAAACAGTTATTGGGTTTTCAAACACACTGAATAATTTAGAGCAATGCTTTCTTCTCTACAACTGACAGTGAGTATGCAGAAAAGCAATATAATTGTATTCAGGGAAAGTGGGTTTTTAGTGCAAGAGAACACAAATTATAATGGGAAAACCTATCCAGTCGTAAATGTCTACAAATATTAGGAATTTATTTTTCAACCAAATTAAGTTTTAACTTTGCTTGTAAAATCTACAAGCAAAGCAAAACATGCTGCTTTGTGTAATAATGAGAAAATTATCAAGTATGGGGAAAACATCATTTGAAATATTTGTAAAGCTATTTGACTCCCAAATCCAACCCATTGTCCAATATGGTGCGAAATCTGGGGTCTGATAAAGCGCAGTGAATTGTGAGAAAGTACATTTTTTGCTTAAAAGAGATTTCTTGGGTTTCACTACAAACATCAATTATTTGATTTAAGGAAACTAATAGGTACCAATATGCTGAATCGCAGTTAGATGTTTTCGTTACTGGTTGAAACTGATAAAAACGAACGATTCTAGGGTTTCCAAAAAAGCTTATAACATGTTGTGTAATCTGGGTGCGGGAAAAACCAAACTGGGCAACAACTTGAAATTAAGTGATATGAATTAGCTTTGGGTACTCTGTTAAATCAGGTGTAGGAATGAAACCGACTTTTAAACCGAATGGTTTGTCAAGACTGGTTGATAGTGGAGGGGAAGAATGAATTCCCACATAAATGATAGTACTAGATTGATTTGTATAGACATATAACACCTTGCATCATATTCCGACTTATCTGTCAATGAAAATGGACAACATCTGAAATTTATAATGACAGCTTTAGACTGGGGAAAATCGGATATCTTTGTTCATCATTTTCGTTACAGACAACATTACAACTCTGACTCATATGTCCATTATGCAAAAATGCATATGAAGATGACGTTCATTTTGTATTAAAAGTGTACTGCCCTTAAGGGTCTTAGAGATGAGTTCATTCCGCCTAAATATTACAGACAACCATCTGAATTTAGACTCATTTTACTTATGGGCCCGCACTAAAGAGGATGTTGTTAAAAATTTGCCTTGTACCTATACAAAGCCTTCCAGTTCCAAAGCACAGTTTGTTCTTGAGCATGTGATGTTTCGTTTGAAACAATAGCTTTACAATATCATTTTTGTCAATGTGTAATCCACCCCATCAAAGGGGCTGTGGCCTATAATGATTAAATCATCCGTATCCGTATCTGTATCTCTCCTCTCTCTCTCTCTCTCTCTCCTCTCTCTCCTCTCTCCTCTTCTCTCTCTCCTCTCCCCTCACCCACAACACACACACACACACACACACACACACACACACACACACACACACACACACACAACACACACACACATACAAAGCACCACACACGCACCTGCGTGTGCACGCGCGCGCACCCCGCACGCACACACACACACACACACCCCCACACACACACACACACACACACACACACACACACACACACACACACACAGAAAGAGAGAGAGTACATTTCTGTAGTTAGGCACTACTACCAGCCAGTACAAATGTCTTCGTATTTCTGCGACATCTGTGGAATAGTGGTTTGGTGGATAACACACTCTTGTAGCAGGCCAGTTAATCCCTGACCCGTGGTATGAATCCTGCTCAACAGACTCTATTTCCCTCACTCCATTAGACTTCAAATTGTGGTCGGAGTGCTGTTCTTTCGGACAAGAAAACAGGCAGAGTCCCCACAGCCATACAGGGAATTTTCACAGGCAAACATCTGTATGAAAATCCAGACTGATGCGCATTACACAACAAAAACTAAAATAATAATAATATAATAAATAATAATAATAATAATAATGAGTACTTATATAGCGCCTATTCTCGGCTAGAGGCCAAGCTCTAAGCGCTTTACAATCCACACTCGTTTACACAACGGGCTGCCTACCTGGGTAGTGCCGACTGAAGAGCTGCCAGCTGGCGCTTCATTCAGTCGTTTCCCGTGTCATCCAGTCAATATCGTTCAATATCGATCACTCATTTTCCTTACTTCCTTCATTCTTTCCATTTCTCACGCAGGGTGCATGCTATGTGTAACGTGTCATCCATACCAACGGCCAAACTGGCCTACTCTTCCGAAAGTTGGTGATGGGATTTTACGTGTGTGCAAGATGTTATGCATGCGTTCACACATGGAACCTCGGTTTATAGTCTCATTCGAAGGACTGTATGGGACTGTATGCAGACGAGAAAAAAAAAAACCTGGGATGATCAGCCCTCATTTTCATATGAAGGAAACCTGTTTGTAAAAATGAAGTTGT
>CM031613.1:75400480-75412980 GCA_018398815.1 Conus ventricosus | reverse complement strand
CAACGTAGCTGTTTTCATTCGCATAAAGGCTGAACCTGACACCAACGTCTAACGGAGAGTGTTCTCGAATCGTCCACACATTACCTCACACTGTATTGGTGAGGGATGGCTGTCCCATTTCAAATCCCCCCCCCCCCCCCCACACACACACACACACACTCCAATTTACTAACACCCACTCCCCTCTTTTCTAAAGTGACACTATTGGCTGTCATGTTTCTCTGACAGCCTGTCAATCAGACAGCATTAGAGATTGGATGTGTAGCTTAGCACACAAAAAGAGACTCAAGACTCAAAGACTCAAAAGTTTTAATTGCAAAGGCCACCGACCTATCTGCAAAGAGGTCATAATAATGAACAAAATAGAATTCAAGTGAAAACTAGCGCACGTCGCAACCACACACACACAATCATAGCCACGCATACACACACACACACGCACATGCACACACACACACACACACACACACACACACACACACACACACACACACACACACACACACACACACCACTTGTGAAGAGTGGGAAGAACAAAGCAAAATAAACAGAAAACATTTCCTGTGTAGAAGAGGCGGAAAAAAACGAAAAAGCAGGTATAGCATTTCCTGCTGACAATGTTAATTTTTAGACATTTCTAGTAGTTCTCTTTTTTGCATTGCAGAAAAAATAAACATGGCTACAGAGCGGGTTACATCTCTTTTCTCATTCTGCAATAAAAAGGTTAGCGGTGACTGATACACGTTTTTGAAGAAGGGTGAAATATACTTTTCTCTGAAGTCATGATAAGATGGACAATGAAGCAAAAAAATGTAATTCGTTTTCGATCTGATCGCAGAATGGACAGTTTTTAGAGTTGGGTTTGTATCTTTTATGGACATATAAATCGCTTACTCCTGGCCGAAACTTGACAAAAATATTTCGAAATCTCGGAATAGTAATATCATGTAGATATTTTTCAGGCTGCAGCAACGATTTAAACAAGCGGTAAGTAGAATATCTATCGCTGTTTGATAACTTATCATTCCATTCTTGTTTATAACAATCAGTCATACGTTGTTTCAATTCATGCAAAAAAACTTTCTCGCAACCCACCCCACCATTTAGCCAAACAAAAGAAAATCCAAATACATCTAGACAATGTTTTATAGAAAGCACCCAATTCGTTTGCAAGCTAACATTTTCTATATTTTGTAGTAATATCATTTTATCCATTTCGTATGCTTGTTTCGGCAGCCTTGAGATAGGTAAGTTCTGTAACTTCAACCAGTATCGCATTGCTCTTATTGTGCTGTCTATATACAAAGGATATCTACCCAGCTCTCCATATGTCATTGTGTTTACACAAAAAGAGGAAACCAAGTGTCCTCACTTCACTGCTCCAACAAAGGCTGTAAGACAGATCACCACCAGTGAACCAACAAAGGCTGTAAGACTGATCACCACCAGTGAACTAACAAAGGCTGTAAGACTGATCACCACCAGTGAACCAACAAAGGCTGTAAGACAGATCACCACCAGTGAACCAACAAAGGCTGTAAGACTGATCACCACCAGTGAACTAACAAAGGCTGTAAGACTGATCACCACCAGTGAACTAACAAAGGCTGTAAGACTGATCACCACCAGTGAACCAACAAAGGCTGTAAGACTGATCACCACCAGTGAACCAACAAAGGCTGTAAGACTGACTACCACCAGACCAGTGAACTAACAAAGGCTGTAAGACTGATCACCACCAGTGAACTAACAAAGACTGTAAGACTGATCATCATCAGTAAACCCAAGCAATAACACTGGGTTATGCCAGATAGGGGAACGTTTATATCTCCTACTCTGAGATCCTGTGTCAGGTTTCACTGACCAACCGAGAACTATAAGTTGAAACAAAGTTTCTAAGTCTTTAGACCATGCATTGTTTGTATGTAAGCCCCATGTTTTAACAGTATACCTTTATGCCAATAGTTGGTGACATCAGTCAAAATTGAGAATGATTATTCTATTGTAATAGTGGGTGGGTTTTTTTGTTGTTGTTTTTTCCCCATAACTTCTAAACACTATTAAGATGCTTGATTGACATTTATTTTAACAATATGAATTTTAGCCACTATTAAATCCTATCTGTTAAAATGATCACTAAATGCTATCTTCTGACAGGATAACAGTATGCATATAATGGGTGAAAACTGTAAGGATGATTTATGGATACAGTTATTTGTTTAATGCTTTGAAGTAGGTGACTCTACTCAATAGGTGTACTTGGGCTGAGTGTATTCCATGTAACTTCAGGTGAGTTTATAACTAAAACTGAAGAGTTGTCTCCCTTCAACTGTTCGACATTTTATTACTGTCTCGTACAACTCGTTAAAATCCAATCAAAATTTGAGTGAAGAACTAAAGTGGATGCTGAAAAGTTATGGCGGATATATTTATGCTAGTCTAATCTTTTGCCAGCTGAAATCTTGCACATTTACTGAAACCCAGAGGGCAGGAATGAGGACTCACCAAGCCAGACTCTCAGCAACTTAACTAGAAACCAGCTTCTGTCCTGTGACCAGATCCTGAGTGCACGTTCATGTCCCTGGTTTTCCTGCCACTGGCCCACCACAGGAGCAAGATTCCACGCTCCTGTGTGGCCAAGCAGTCCAAACATACCAGCAAGATTCTACGCTCCTACGTGGCCAAGCAGTCCAAACATATCAGCAAGATTCCACGCTCCTATGTGGCCAAGCAGTCCAAAGAGACCAGCAAGATTCCACGCTCCTGCGTGGCCAAGCAGTCCAAACATACCAGCAAGATTCCACGCTCCTACGTGGCCAAGCAGTCCAAACATATCAGCAAGATTCCATGCTCCTATGTGGCCAAGCAGTCCAAACATACCAGCAAGATTCCACGCTCCTACGTGGCCAAGCAGTCCAAACATACCAGCAAGATTCCACGCTCCTATGTGGCCAAGCAGTCCAAAGAGACCAGCAAGATTCCACGCTCCTATGTGGCCAAGCAGTCTAAAGAGACCAGCAAGATTCCACGCTCCTATGTGGCCAAGCAGTCCAAAGAGACCAGCAAGATTCCACGCTCCTATGTGGCCAAGCAGTCCAAAGAGACTAGCAAGATTCCACGCTACTACGTGGTCAAGCAGCCCAAACAGATCAGCCTGCCTAAAATAAAGGCGGACCAGTCACCAGCAGCCCCAGAGAGATCCTCACTCCTCTCCAGCTAACCAGCTAAGTGACCAAAGTGGACTCCAACTCAACTCACCAAGAACATCCCCTCACTTAATGAGATAACAAAGGGAAAAGTCAGCCTGAGAAAGACTCTTTTGACTGAAGGTCTATTGATTTGTATATTTACCCTTGTATAATACACAAGTAAAGTTGGTGTGTGAAATTGCACTTAACTTATGTCAATCCTTTATTCATACATTCTTTCATGTTAAAACTCATCTCTCATTCTGGCACGTGGAGCTACAAGCACTATCAGGCGCATGAGCATGAGGAGAATTCTTCCTGAGCCACTCTTGAGTATTTTTGACAGCCCTGAGAAAAATAACAGTTTCTTTCGATGACTAATACTGGAAAATCGCTCCTTCCGTCACTAGAAAGAGTGAAGATAGAGGTGAAATTTTAGTATGCTAAATACTCTGTAATTCTAATTGAGAAAACGTTCTGAGTCCTTCCCTTAGAGGACCACACCTGCCAACCCCAACCCTCATCACAGTTATTTACAAAGGTTAGGAACTATACAATACCTGTACTCATCCAGGTTGAAGCAGCCGTACTCGTACATCTTATCGATGACAGTCCCCGGCCGGAATTTACGCGTGATTTCGTGACGTAAGCATTCCTTGCCTTGCGCGTCATCAAGAATTGTTCCAGCCTGCCCTTCCGCTCCTTTGCCAAGGAATCTTTCCGGTATGATGTGCGGGAATCCTGGTAGAGCGTGGGAAAGACGGTCTTCAGCTCAGATACAGATAACTCGCAGAGTAGGAACCATACCTTCCGTCGCTGCCAAACACAAAAACGTGAGAGGTTTTACGTTCATGATTATCAAAAATGCTAAAATCATGATCCTTGGTCTCCTTGGCATGCACGTGCTACTCCACTGTTGAGTCAACGTGACCTCCAAAGCTATTCCATCTCATCATCTTTTCAGCTGGCACAAACTGAAAAAAGGAAAGAGATTTGGGGAAATGTTAATTTTGGTACAAAAACAAACTACTGGCTTTTGATGTTTCATTAAGTTTGACGATTCGGGGAAATGTTCATTTTTTATTATCTTTAACCTATGTCTGCATAATCACTAAGAAAACTGTGACAATCATGATACCAAATTTTTTTTAATGAATGATTAAATGAGAGGATAACTGCATGAATGAAAAAAATAGATAAACAAAGAAATTGTGTCGCCTTTCTTCACTTAATTGTGAATCTCTCTCTCTCTCCTCTCTCTCTCTCTCTCTCTCTCTCTCTCTCTCTCTCTCTCTCTCTCTCTCTCTCTCTCTCTCTCACTCACACACACACACACACACACACACACACACACACACCACACACACACACACACACACACACTCACACGCACGCACGCACGCACGCACACACACACACACACACACACACACACACACACACACACACACACACACACACACACACAAAACACATACACACACACACACACACACACACACACATATTTCATCTTCACCATCATTTCCATTGAAACTGGCCACATGTCGAATCTATCTTTTCTTATCCGTATATCTTTGACTAAGATGAAACCTTTGAAGAGACTGTTCATATAATGAACTTATTTTGAATGACTGGATAATTAAAATGAATATTATCTCAACAAAGATATTGCTTTTTTTTTTTTTTGCTTTTCTTCAACCAACAGTGAATCAGTTTCTTTCTCTTTCTCTCATTTCCTCTTTACCGTCATATAACTACTTAAGCTTATAAGCTGTCGCTGTAAAGCGCTAAATTGTAAGGCAAAGATCACAAGTTCCAGATTAGCATCCTCCCAGCTAAAAAGTGTCCATTTGCGCGTCTGCACGTTTTCTCAAGGTGGTTTTACAGAGGCCCCACCCCACCCCTTCCCACATTCTAACCCTCTATGTCCTTTAGCACCTGGATTACGTATCCCTGTCTGCCATATCCCCTGTGGTGGTTTATGAAACGTGAGTGTACTACCATAAGATAGTATTCACATTGACGCAAATTATTGTTCAACTGACCAAATCTTTTTTTGGTGTTCACGTTTCCCCCTGAAAAAAAGGTTTTCCTTGTCGGGTTGTCAGCAAACCATCCGCAGTAAATCTGATCCACAAAATTCACAGCCCCATGGACCCATTTTTGTCCAAAAGTCTGGCAGGATCGCTTTCGGGAAGTTTTCCCTTTTCCCCTGAAGAGCCCCAAAAAACCCATAGGACATCCGCATGAATAAACTTTTTGTTTTTTTTCTTCTGGGTTAAAATAAAGGCCTATAGGGTTTTGTAAAAGAATGTTGTGTGTGTTTTTGGTGTGTGTGTGTGTGGGGGTGTTGTGTGTGGTGTGTGTGTTTTGGTGTTTAGTGTGTGTGTTTGGTGTGTGTGTGTGTTGTGTTGTGTGTGTGTGTGTTGTGTGTGTGTGTGTGTGTGTGTGTAAATTATTTGGGGAAGTACAATTTTTTGCAAAAAGTATTCTTCGTTTTAGAGCACGTTCCTCTCTCTCTCTCCCCTTATTCTCCTCTCCCCTCCCCCTCTCTCTCCCCTCTCTCTCTCTCTCTCTCCTCTTCCTCTCTCTCTCTCTCTCTCTCCCAAAAAACCAAGCGAAAGGGTGGGCAGTGTCAGCCTGGAGAGGCTGAGCGAGTCCACCGCTTCTGCAAACTTGCCAACCCCGGTTCTTCCCCTGAATTGTTTTGGGGGACAGCTAGAAAACCATTGGCGCCCAATAAAACCCCAAAGCGGGATGTAAAAGAAACTTCGTGAGTTACGGGGAACGAGCAATTTGGCTCTCCCAAAACGAACTAAAAAAGGCCTAAAAGAGGAAAAGAACGAGCTAAGAACATTAAAAACAGGAGCTACAAAAGACCAAAAAACCCCCTTGGAGGAGCCCCTGACCGACTGGGGCAAGAAAATCATGATCTGGAGAGGTTTTCCCAAAAAGGGCAAAAAACCTCCTTTTTACGGTTTTTCCCCCCGAAGGGAAAATGAGCCCAAATTGCTCATTGCAAAGGGAAAAAGGTCCAAGCCCTTTATCACCGAAAAATTTGGTTTGACGGCCCAACGTGGAGTTTGCCCGGGGTGCACCCTTTTTTTTTTTTTTTTTTTTTTTTTTTGCTGCCCCAGCATCTGCGCCCCCTCAAGGCAGTGCACCCACACCGCCATTCCGACCCCCCCGCCCCACAGCCCCCACCCCGGTGGGCCCCCCGCCGCACCCCCGGGCCCGGCAATCCAAAGGGAGAATCAATGTCAAGCCCCGTCAAGAGGCAACCCCCCCGGGAGGGGGCCCACGGAACTGCGCTGAGTAAACTTCGGGGGTTTTTCAGGGGGCCCCCTTTTTCTGATCAAAACATACGCAGGACACCCCCTCCCTAACCCCCACTGACGACAATAATTGCTTTGTCGGGGACCCGGCGTGAGTGAGCTCTCCCTCCGGGGGGGCCCCAAACCCCCCGGGCCCAAACGACACCCCCAAGGGAATCGCCGATCCAGTGACCCCAGGGGAACCCCCAAACAAAGACCACGGGACGTTGAGGGGGAAATTCAAAACGGAGGTAAACCAGGGAAGTGCAGGGCTTGAAGGGCCACAGAATTTGGGGACATTTTTTTTAATTTGCTGATCGTTGGAAATGGGGGATGATTAAGTTGATGCTACGGATTTCCATTTCGGTCTGAGCACTTTGACGGGGCTGTACTCGGGCGTTTCCTTTCATAATAAAACCCGGCGTAAAACCCAGGCCCGAAAAAAACAGGCCCCTGCAGTTTGGCTCGGGAAAATTTTTGGGGAAACCCACTCTCAAAAAACGCATCCTTTAAAAGGGGTAATGAAACTCAAACTTTGTGGCCCCAGTTTTCCCAACTGACCCCGTGGGCAAAACTCAACTCTGGGAAGGACCCGGTTTTTGGGCAGAAAAAAAACCAAAAAGACTCAGATGGATTCAAAACCCACACCCCCCACCCGGGGAGTCCGCGACGTAACCACTTCCCCAGGCGGCTGGTGGGGGGGGGGGGGGGGGATTCGGGGTTTTCAGATTTTTCCCATTATTGCACGGGGCCCCCTTCTACAAACAGAAGGTAAAACTTTCCCCTGAAAGCAAAACAAAAAACCGGGGGGGAAAGCGAATTTTTTTCGTCGGCAAAAGCCCTTTTCCAGAGGTTTAAAAGACGTTCGTAAAAAAGACTGCCCGCCACGCCTAAAAAACTGGGCAAAGGGAAAAAGGGGCAATGATATATGATAAATTGTTAAACAAACGGAAAAAAGTACTCTGTGGATGGGGCAAAGGGTTGGAAAAACAAATAGGAATTGGGCCCGGCCCAGTGGAACGTTTCTTCCGCGGGTTTTTTCCAGTTGGGAGTCGAAAAGTTTACGTGACACCGGGTTCATCCCCCCTGGGTACCTGGGGAGGGGGCACGAAGCCGCACGTGTTTTTGTGGGTGACAGCGTAAAACTGTGACTCTTGTGCTGTGATTTTTGCCGTGTGCTGAACTGCCCCGGGGAAAAGGGGGGGGGGGGGGGGGGGGCCGTACCCCAAAAAGGCAGAAGAACCGTAAATTTTCCCGGGGTGATCGTTTAAATAATGCCCTTTTTTAAAGTTTCTGATGATGACAATAAAGGAAAAACAGGGCTGCACCCTTTTTCCCATTTGGAAAATGTTAATGGTTTTTTTTTAAAAATTGAATAAATAAAGACTTTGTTTCTTATGTTTGCTTTTTTGATTTCTTTATTTTAGGGGAAACATTTTTTGGGAAGAATTTTTTTTCAAAATGTATTTCTGGATTTTAAAAATTTTTTGTATACCCGCTGGAAAAATTTCACAAAACCCGGGGGGGGAACGATCTGGGGGTTAAATTTAAGTCAAATTTTAGAAATGACTTTTTGCGAAATTTCAAAAAAAAACCCCCTTTAAAAATCTCGATTCTGGGGTTTTCTTTTCTTAAAAAAATTCAGTTTTTTCGGGTAGTTAAAAAATGTGCTGTATATCAAATTCTAGGGTTCCTCCCGAGGGTTCGCCAAAAATTTTTCTTTTTGATAGTGAAAATGGTTTATAGCTCAGTTGGGGATTACAAAAAGGATTTTTATACTGACTTACCATGATGTGTATGTGTTGTTGTGTGGAAGGGAAAATTTAACAGCAGGAATTTTTTAATGTTTCACATGTTTGTCAGAGAATTTTAATGGTAATTTTTGAGTTGCAATGTGCGAAATCACCCCTTAAATGTCGCGAGAAAGTTCTCAGGAAAAAGGCATTAAATTTAAATTTTGGTAAATTGTTACTAATATGTGTAAATTTTTGTGATTTTTTGTATGCCTAATGGTTTGTGTAATGGCGAAACTTGAAAGGGTTTCTACCATACGTGTTCCAGATAGTGGCTGCATTTTAAATTTATTTTTTTTTTTTGCTTTTGAATTTATTTGCGGGGTTTTGGCGATTGTGTGGCTAAAAGTTTTGCGGGACGTTTCTGAGTCGGATCATAGGGCCGTAGAACTCCATGTTTATTAAGTAGATGATAACTCCCAAACAATAAAAATTTAAAAAATAATTTTTATCTTGAAAAAGTTTGTATGGAAAAGATGATTTTTAGCAGTGTAAATTTTGTAATTTAAATTTAAACACGAAAAACTTTCAGGAAAAAAATGGCCATGCACTCGGAGGGTTTTAAAGATCTTGATGTTAAAAAGAAAACACTGCGTTTTCTTTTAAAAATTTTAAAAAGGAAGTGCTGTCTGTAAGAAAATTCAAGTAAAAGGGATAAAGGAAGTTTAAATTTAATCCCCAAAATGGTTTTTTTATTCAGATGTTGGTTTTTGTAAAAAAAAAAAAAAAAAATTTTTTCGTAGAAAGTTGAATAAATTTGTGCGTTCACATGATTTTTTTGGGGACCGCACAGTAAAGCAAGGCAAGACTTTAATTTAAGCATTTACCCGGAAAAAAGAAAGGGGGAAACAATTTGATGAAAACACTAATTGCAGAATTTTTCTTTTCTTCTGTGAATAGTCAAAAATTTTTGGGGCACCGTGAAAAGGATAAACTTTGAAAAAAAACAACCTTTAAAAAACGTAAATATAGGCACCCTTGGGTTTTAAAAAATTTCAAAACACTGCTGACAAAAGATAATAAAATGATAATAATTACAGTTTTGAATATAATGAAGAAAATGGTGAATGATAATTTTTTAAAAGCCCCAAACTTAAAGAAAGACGTTTTGTTTTTCCATTGGAAAATTAAAACAACGCAAGGCTGCAGGACCAGAGGGTTTTAATGGAGAATTGATAAAATATGGTTTAAATCTATATCATTTTTAATTTTTGGGGAACCCTTTTTAAATCCCCTTTTTTTACAAGGGGAAAATATCCTGGAACTGGGCAGAAAACTAATTTTTAAACCCCCCTGTAAGAAAGGAAACGTAAACAAAAACCCCAAAAATTATCGAGGCATTTCACTTTGTGAAAGCTAACCCGTAAGCTTACAGTTTCGATCATTAACTGTGGTTTTTCAGGAATGGGGTTTGAAAAAAATTTAAATTTACGGGAAAAATCAAGCCCGGATTCATACGTAATTAATTACTATAGACCATATGTTTACTTGAAGGCTTTTTTTTCAAAAAACAATTTTCTTTCCAAACGTAAACTCAAAGTTGCCTTTATTGATTTTGAAAAAGCTTTCGATTTATTTGCAGAAGTTTTTGGGGGCCTGTTTTGTTTAAAAATTTGGGATCCAAAGGAAAATTTTATAAATGTTTTAGAAGTATGTATAAATTTTGTAAAAATAGAGTGAGAAGTGGGGGAAAAAATTGGGAGATTAAATTTTGTGCATTGCGGGGTTTTAAAAAAGGTGACTTTTGTAGTCCCAAATTTTTTTTCTTTATTCATTTTAACCCAATTAACAGTTAAAGTAAAGATAAAGGAAGGCATGGAGCCCCCGTTTTATGGGCGACTTTTTTGAATTGTTTATAAATTTTTCTGGGGGATAATACTGTTTTGGGTTTTCTGAAAAAATTTTTTTGGGTTTTAAAAACACATGAATAATTTTATAGCATTGCTTCTTCTCTACAAAATGCAGTGAGGTTTTGCAAAAAAGAAAAAATTAAATTTTATTTAGGAAAGGTGGTTTTTAGGTGCAAAGAACACAGAATTTTAAAGGAAATTACCTATGCCAGTCGTAAATGTCTACAAATATTTAGGAATTTTTTTTTTCAAAACCAAAATTTTGGGTTTTTAAATTTGCTTGTAAAAATCAGCCCAAACAAAGGGAAAAAAATGCTGCTTTGGTAAAATGACGGGAAATTATTTTGTATGGGAAATCAAATCAATTTTGAAATATTTGTTTAAAACTATTTGACCCCAAAACCAACCCATTGTCCAAAAGGTGTGAAAAACTGGGGGGCTGGATTTAAAATGCAGTGAATTGTGAAAAGTCCCTTTGTTTGCTTTTTAAAAAGAATTTCTTTGGGTTTCACTACAACATTAATTATTTGATTTATTGGGGGAAATAAAAAGGTATCCAAAATGTCCCGAATTTTTGCAGTTAGATTTTTGTTAATGGGTTTAACATGATAAAAACGAACGATTCTAGGTTACCAAAGAAAATTTTTAAAATGTTGTGTATCTGGATGCGAGGGAAAAACCAAACTGGGCAACAAACTTGAGAATTAAGTGATATGAATTAGGCTTTGGATACGTCTGGTTAAATCAGGGTGTAGGAGATGAACCGACTTTTATCCGAATGGTTTGTCAAGACTGGTTGATAGTGGATGGCAAGAATGGAATTCCCACATAAATGATAGTACTAGATTTGATTTGTATAGACAGTATAACTCCTTGCATCATATTCCGACTTATCTGTCAATGAAAATGGACAGACATCTGAAATTTATAATGACAAGCTTTAGACTGGGAATATCGGATATCTTTGTTCATCATTTTCGTTACAGACAACATTACAACTCTGATCTCATATGTCCATTATGCAAAAATGCATATGAAGATGAAGTTCATTTTGTATTACAGTGTACTGCCTTAAGTGGTCTTAGAGATGAGTTCATTCCGCCTAAATATTACAGACAACCATCTGTATTAGACTCATTTTACTTATGGCCTGCACTAAAGAGGATGTTGTTAAAAAATTTGCCTTGTACCTATACAAAGCCTTCCAGTTCCAAAGCACAGTTTGTTCTTGAGCATGTGATGTTTTCGTTTTGATCAATATGCTTTACAATATCATTTTTGTCAATGTGTAATCCACCCCATCATAAGGGGCTGTGGCCTATAATGATTAAATCATCTGTATCCGTATCTGTATCTCTTTTCTCTCTCTCTCTCTCTCTCTCTCTCCCCTCTCTCTCTCTCTCTCTCATCTCTCTCTCTCTCTCTCTCTCTCTCTCCACACCACAACACACACACACACACACACACACACACACACACACCCCACCACACACACACACACACACACACACACATACAAGCACGCACACACGCACCTGCGCGTGCACGCGCGCGCACTCGCGCACACAACACACACACACACACACACACACACACACACACACACACACACACACACACACACACACAGAAAGAGAGAGAGTACATTTCTGTAGTTTAGCACTACTACCACCAGTACAAATGTCTTCGTATTTCTGCGACATCTGTGGAATAGTGGTTTGGTGGATAACACACTCTTGTAGCAGGCCAGTTAATCCCTGACCCGTGGTATGAATCCTGCTCAACACAGACTCTATTTCCCTCACTCCATTAACTTCAAATTGTGGTCGGAGTGCTGTTCTTTCGGACAAGAAAACAGGCAGAGTCCCCACAGCCATACAGGGAATTTTCACAGGCAAACATCTGTATGAAAATCCAGACTGATGCGCATTAACACAACTAAAAACTTAAAAATAATAATAATAATAATAATAATAATAATAAATAATAATGAGTACTTATATAGCGCCTATTCTCGGCTAGAGGCCAAGCTCTAAGCGCTTTACAATCCACACTCGTTTACACAACGGGCTGCCTACCTGGGTAGTGCCCACTGAAGAGCTGCCAGCTGGCGCTTCATTCAGTCGTTTCCCGTGTCATCCAGTCAATATCGTTCAATATCGATCACTCATTTTCCTTACTTCCTTCATTCTTTCCATTTCTCACGCAGGGTGCATGCTATGTGTAACGTGTCATCCATACCAACGGCCAAACTGCCTACTCTTCCGAAAGTTGGTGATGGATTTACGTGGGGGCAAGATGTTATGCATGCGTTCACACATGGAACCTCGGTTTATAGTCTCATTCGAAGAC
>CM031613.1:75390747-75399480 GCA_018398815.1 Conus ventricosus | reverse complement strand
AAAATACAGTACAATCCATGTGTGACGTGATAATTGCCAGCCACACCATCCTCTACTGCGCGTGCGCGCGCGTGCGTGTGTTGCTCAAGAAGTTTGTAATCCAATTCAGCACACACACACACACACACACACACACACACAACACACACACACACATCCTCTGTAGGTCCATGCACCATGGTCTTTTCAAAAGATATGCTACAGAGTAAAAACTCAATGAGTGAAATTGGAAATGAAATGAGCAGGGAACAGTAAACAATAAACAGTAAACAAGTTGGGTAGCATTTGCTCCCATAAGAAAACCTAACACAGAGTAACTTTTATTCAAGACTGGCACAGCCTTTAAAACTTGAATAAAGTCAGACAAATACATAGACGAACAATCTAATAGTGGGGAAAAAACAAGCACAGGCCAACAACTGAACTGTCCTCATAGTAATGACTTGGCAAAGATTTGGACTAAAGGAGGAGGGGGGGGGGGGAGTTTGAAGATGGAGAAACTGGGAACATGATATTAAGAAAATATATTACAGATATGAAAACTCTTCACTAGCTGCATAAGGGAACCACCGCAATCCCTTTAGAAGCAGATATATTTGTATTGCCTGCTCCGAGGCCTTTCGTCCGCTGGGTCGGAACTCATCAGGGAGACACGGCTGGTTGTGTCTGCGCTCCTGGCATAAAATAGAGACACACAACAGTCCATAATACTGTGGTGTTCTCGCCACCAAGGGTACAAAAAAAGAATCCAATAGCACCCCCAAAGCAGCCAGTGAAGGGTAGTAAATGAAACCAAACGAAAGTGTGGGGAGGAAAAAAGTTGCTGAAAAACTAAAGACGTTATGCAAATAGTATAAAATGTAGGGGACAATCTTGAGCCTAAAGCTTGAGGATCCACCCAAAGATGCAAGGGAGATCAAAAGACAAACACACAGACGGACAGAAACAAATACAAGTAACCTCAATTTAATCAAAACAAAATTGGAAATGAAATGTTCCCCAACATTTTATACTATTTGCATAAGGTCTTTAGTTTTTCAGCAACTTTTTTCCTCCCCACACTTTTGTTTGGTTTCATTTACTACCCTTCACTGGCTGCTTTGGGTGATATTGGATTCTTTTTTGCAGCCCTTGGTGGTGAGAACACCACAGTATTATGGACTGTTGTGTGTCTCTATTTGACGCCAGGAGCGCAGACACAACCAGCCGTGTCTCCCTGGTGAGTTCCGACCCAGCAGACGAAAGGCCTCGGAGCAGGCAATACAAATATATCTGCCTTCAAAAGGGATTGCGAGTGGTTCCCTTTATGCAGCTAGTGAAGAGTTTTCGTATCTGTAATATAGTTTTCTTAATATCATGTTCCCAGTTTCTCCATCTTCAAACCCCCCCCCCCCCCCCTCCCACCTTCCTCCTTAAGTCCAAATCTTTGCCAAGTCGTTACTATGAAGACAGTTCAGTTGTTGGCCTGCACTTGTTTTTTTCCTCACTATTAGATTGTTTGTCTATGTATTTGTCTGACTTTATTCAAGTTTAAAAGGCTGTGCCAGTCTTGAATAAAAGTTTCTCTGTGTTAGGTTTTCTTATGGGAGCAAAAGTTACCCCACTTGTTTACTGTTCAATGAGTGAAGATGACATCTCAAAGCCATGAAGTGTCCCTATGGAGTTGTGTTCCATTGTGCCTTCACTAGGCATTTTTTACCTGGTCCCTGACAGTCAGCTGCTGTTCTGAAAATGATTGCTACGCCCATTATTGCTAGACCAGTTGTTGTTGTTGTTGTTGTTTTCTTTTCTTTTCCCTCCAACCAGTCTCTTACACACCATGCATAGTCTGTATGTCCTCGTACAAATGAACATATTTTTTGCTGATTTTTTGTGTTTTGGCATTTGATACAAAGTGTCTGGGTTTGTTATTGTTCTAATGTGTGGTGTACTGGCACACTCACTCTGATAATGTGTTCCTTATACAAAGAAAACAACATAGATGAAACAAAGACATAATTACTTTCAGTTTTTCATTTTGTGTTACACACACATATACACACACTCTCATTCTCTCTCTCTCCCTCCCCCTCCCTCCCCCCCACTCTCTCTCTATGTCTCTCTCAAATATGTCAACAATGGTAGTTACATGTTAAAGGCGCGGTGCCAAATCATAATTATTGTATACGTAAGCAACCTCCTCATGTCGACTTGATTGTTTCCCTGTCCACTGCTGGTGACAGTGCTGCGACAGGCTCACCAGGTATGTCTTTGGCAAAGAGCGTGGGAATGAGCGACGTAGGAGGAATGTTAAAGACGAGACAACACATACGCGCATGCGCGCGCGCGCACACGCACACACACACACACACACACACACACACACACACACACACACACACACACAGAGGGAGAGACAGACAGACAGAGACAGTCAGTCACAAGACAACACGACAACAGACAGACAGACAGACAGACAGACAGAGAGATGAGAATAATGAGCAGCAAAAAAAAAGTGTGTGTGTGTGTGTGTGTGTGTGTGTGTGTTGTGTGTGTGGTGTGTGAGGGCGCGCGCGCGCGCGCGCGTTTCAGGAACATTGGGAAAACCTCCCGAGGTACGCAGATCTTTAAATTGGCAACACAGAACCAAAACAATTACAGCCTGCAAAGCACTTCACTGTTTCTGACTGTCCATCTTTGCATCTGACATTCTTTCTTCTGGACTTTTTTTTTCCAGATGACCTAGTTATCTATGGGTTTTTGTTGTTGTTGTTTTTTAGTTTTGTTGTTGTATGCAGGAACAGGTGAAGAATTTGTGACTTTGTTCCATGTCACAATATATGGTAAGGAAAGCCGTGTTCACGTAAAGGACTAACAATGAAGATACATTCTGTGAATTGAACCTGCAAAGGGACTCACATATTTCCTCTGAGAGAGAGAGAGAGAGAGAGAGAGAGAGAGAGAGAGAGAGAGAGAGTCAAAGTCAAAGTCAAAGTCAAAGTCAAAATGTTTTAATTGTTAGGCCTCTGGCCCATACAATGGAGGTACATAATAATCAGAGCATTCATCAAGCATTCATACGCATATCAACTGTACATTGTTTTCGTAAACTAATGACTTACATATATACATAGACAACTTATTAATTGTTACACGATTTTCACATGAAAGCAGTAAAGTAAGTTTGGACAGGGATGGATTTTTAGAATACTTAGCAGGAATGAATTCATCTCTAAGTTCATTTATATTTTGGGCATACAAATAAAAAGTGAGTTTCATTTTCAATTAGAGAGAGAGAGAGAGAGAGACAGACAGACAGACAGACAGACAGACAGACAGACACAGAGAGAAAGAGAGGGTACTTTGTGGATGGGTATGTCTGGAGACACAGAGAGAGAGGTGGGGGTATGTGTGTCGAGAGAGAGAGAGAGAGAGAGAGAGAGAGAGAGAGAGAGAGAGAGAGAGAGAGAGAGAGAGAGGTACGGCATCTGTGTTGAGAAAGAGGGCAGAGAAACATACAGATGAAAAATAAGTGCATCTTACCAATATTTAAATACACAGAAGATGGTGCTGAATGGTCATCCATTGTAGTCGACATAATCTCACAGAGGCTATCTCTGCAAAACAAAACAAAAACAAAAACAGGTTTAGCTTCTATCACAATGTAAGGCATAAAGTCTCAAGAAAGGGACCATTGGCGTGATTTAGGAATTATTACAGTCCAGATTATAGCAACTTCTATGTAAGTCTAGCGGCAACTTTCTGAGACCATTGGAGTGATTATTAGGAATTATCACAGTCCACATTATAGCAACTTCTATGTACGTCTAGTGCAACTTTTTGAGACCGTTGGCGTGATTTAGGAATTATTACAGTCCCTCACTCTCACCAGAGCAGATCTGTGAAATCTTGACGTGCTGCCTGACTACAACGTACTTCACGTACGAGGGAGAGTTCTACCAAGAAACACATGTTCTTAAAAAAAATATGGAGTTTGATTAACAAACCGCGCCAAAATGGTGTGAAAATACGCTATTGAAGCTCAATTAAGTAAGTCTTCAGAGGGTAGAAAAGAAGGCTTGTTGCTATCCACCTCGGAAGAAGTGTGTGGTTACATTAGGTTGTTTTTTATATTTGGATTGATGTTGAACCTACACATAAACTTAAAATTCTGTACAGTCTAGACTACAAATTGTTTCTGACAATACCTGTCCAACAGTATGTGTAGAATCTTTTTATTTTTCGAAGGGCATACGAATACTTAACGGGTTTAGTGTAGACACAGGTACTTTTTTTAATATCTTCATTCTCCAACCATTTGTCTGATTTGAAAGAGCTCTACAATGTGGAAAGGATGACAAAAACATTCACAAAGGGCGAACAACCGCAGAAATGGTAAATGAAAATCGTCATGTCACCCTCAGTTCGAATCGACTGAAAGAATCACATGTTTATGTAAACGCTAAAAAATTTAACAACCACTTGCGTTGGTCTCTCTCTCTCTCTCCCCTCTCTCTCTCTCCTCTCTCTCTCTCTCTCTCTCTCTCTCTCTCCTCTCTCTCTCCTCTCTCTCTTCACCCTCCATTTCCAATTCATCGCATTCTTGTGTATAATGCAGCACACATCAGCAGAAGAATTTCATGTACCATTCACATCCATACATTCATTTCTTGAAGAACATCATTATTTACCGTAATGTAGTTTTAACTCCTGGGTGATGACATGATTAAACACAGTCTTTTACCTTTTCAGACAGGAAAGTTTTGCCAAAGCGAAGCTTTCGGCCTCCATCCGAGGCCTTCGTCAGCGCCGAATGTCTAGCTGAGTGAGTTGTGTTCGGTGCCCGCGATCTCGAGATGAACTCGAGTCACGAGACGAATAAGGGAAGTGTAGGCTGCTGGTAGGTTATGTCGACCCCGGTCTCGTTGAGGAAGGAGACGTGGCCGCGATGTAGATGGCCTCCTTTACTCCTCTTTGGAACCATTTAGGTTCCTGGTCCAGGACGCTGACATTGTCCTGGGAGAACTCATGTCCGCTGGTGTTCAAGTGTTCTCCGACTGGTGATGATTCTCTCTTGTGTTCTTTGATGCGGAGTTTCAATTTCCTTTCTGTTTCTCCGACGTATGTCTGGTCACAATCTCCACACTGGATCTCGTACATAATCAAACAGAGACTGGAGACGGACACCAGCCTTGCGGAAAGAACCTCACTCTCACCAGAGCAGATCTGTGAACTCTTGACGTGCTGCCTGACTACAACGTACTTCACGTATGAGGGAGAGTTTTACCAACAAACACAAGGCGCAGCCATGGGATCACCGGTGAGCCCAATTGTCGCTAACCTCTTCATGGAAGACTTTGAGAAAAAAGCACTGGCCACCTTCCACTCCCCCACCCCGCTACTGGGCAGATACACGGACGACACTAAGGCCCCACTGAAGACAGAGATGGTAGATGAATTCTCCAACCACCTGAACGAACAGCACCCGGCCATAAAATTCACCAGGAAGTGGAAGAGAACGGCAGCATTGCCATGCTGGACACCAAGATTACCAGAGAGGGGAACTCCTTAGCATTCCAGTGTACAGGAACCAACCCATACTGACCAGTACCTCCAGTTCAACAGCCACCAGCCCCTAGAACACAAGCTGGGAGTGATCCGAACCCTACGTCACCGAGCCAATACCATCTGCTCCACCCAGTCTAACCATGAAGAGGAACTCCGCCACCTCCGGGAAGTGCTGAGCATCTCAGGCTAACCCCAAATGGCCTGGGACTTACCAGGAAGCAAGAAGACCGCTCCCCACCCCCTCCACCAAGAAAACGAGCCCCACCCTTGGACATGTCACCATCCCTATGTCAAGGTGTGACGGAAGCCCTCGCCCACAAGATCAGAAGAACGCCGTGTGGTCCACTCTAAGCCCTACAACACCATCAGAAGCAGACTAGTGGCCCCAAAGGACAAAGTGGACAAACTAGAACGATCAGGGGCAATCTACGAGATCCAGTGTGGAGATTGTGACCAGACATACGTCGGAGAAACAGAAAGGAAATTGAAACTCCGCATCAAAGAACACAAGAGAGAATCATCACCAGTCGGAGAACACTTGAACACCAGCGGGCATGAGTTCTCCCGGACAATGTCAGCGTCCTGGACCAGGAACCGAAATGGTTCCAAAGAGGAGTAAAGGAGGCCATCTACATCGCGGCCACGTCCTCCTTCCCTCAACCGAGACCGGGGCGACACAACCTACCAGCAGCCTACACTTCCCTTATTCGGTCTCGTGACTCGAGATCATCTCGAGATCGCTGGCACCGAACACAACTCACTCAGCGAGACATTCGGCGCTGACGAAGGCCTCTGGATGGAGGCCGAAAGCTTCGCTTCGGCAAAACTTTCCTGTGTGAAAAGGTAAAAGACTGTGTTTAATCATCATTATTTACTCCTTTCAGTTTTTTGCTCACTTATTTACTACCCACGCATTCAGCTCAGTCACTTTTCGGGCGCCACAGAGCATCGATCATCTATCATCCAGCCGATCAACGATGGACAGCACTCACCAAAACCAGTGTCAGCAGTGCTGAGCACTCACCAAAACCAGTGTTAGCAGTGCTGAGAGGTGTGGGAATGCCAGCCAGTGAGCCGTCAAGCTCACAAACAGCTTCACTTTAGTAGTGACGTCACCGCCAGTGTCAAAGTTCGTTTCCTGAAAGCAAGGCGTTCTTCTGATTGGTCCTTCAATCGGTGTGCAAGATTCGTTAATACTGCGGGGGTGGGCGGTGGGGGTGGGGGTGGAGTAAACTGTGTGTGTGTGTGTGTGTGTGTGTGTGTGTGTGTGTGTGTGTGTGGTGTGTGTGTGGTGCGTGCGTGCGTGCTGCGTGCGCGCGCGCCGCGTGTGTGTGTGTGTGTGTGTGTGTGTGTGTGTGTGTGTGTGTGTGTGTGTGTGCCTCCTCGGTCAAGCCCTGATATTTCACTTCCGTGTTACGATCTCTCTCTCTCTCTCTCTCTCTCTCTCTCTCTCTCTCTCCTCTCTCTCTCTCTCTCTCTCTCTCTCTCTCTCTCCCGAAGCATGTCAACGCTTTACAGCATACCCATTGTCTGCACCATGTACACATGCATACATGTAGCACAACAGGAAGTATTTCTCTCTTCGTCTCCACCTTCCTCCATCCCCATCTCTCTCTCTCTCTCTCTCTCTCTCTCTCTCTCTCTCTCTCTCTCTCTCCTCTCTCTCTCTCTCTCTCCTCTCTCTCACGCACGCGCGAGCATGCTCGCTTAGAAGCGCGCAAAGATTCCACGCCAACAAAGCACATCTAATGCATCGGGACCCCAACATTCCTCCAGAAAGTTTTCTGTCTGTCTGAAATGATTTGAACTTTTGACAAAGCTCCAATGCTCTTACGCAAATGCACGAATGGCACTTAGTTTACATGAATTTAGTCTGCATGTTCTGCAAATAGAAAACGTATGGACGGTTCACGGGTGTCTCTTAACCTACAGAAAACCCATTCACAAACGAACTTTCAATTCTAAACCGAAACAACACATCAATAAACAATTCCCCAACTCGCTCTGTATTGGCAATGAAGTCAATATCCACACCTACCTGGGGGAAAAACCTGTCTGCTCGTTGTTTTCACGGAAAAAAACCCTGCAACCGCTAGAAATTAATCCATTTGCAGTCCCACACTAATTTAGAAAGTCACTTCAGTTACTTGGAAGCTCCTTTCTCGCTGAGCGAGAGAACCTATACACCAGATACGACAAATATGGAATATCGAGCGACACCTGGATTTTCCGTCATAGCCAAATTTAGCAGTTGGTTGGTGGCGGTGGGGGTTGATAGTGATTGCGTTTCAAGTGCATAGCTCTTTTGAAGGCCTGCTCTCTCTCTCTCTCTTCTCTCTCTCTCTCTCTCTCTCTCTCTCTCTCTCTCTCTCTCTCTCTTGTGGGATATATTTGATACTCTCTCTCTCTGTCTCTGTCTCTCGCTCTCTCTGTCTGTCTCTCTCTCTCTCTTCTCTTTCTCTCTCTTGTGGGCATATATTTGATTCTCTCTGTCTCTGTCTCTGTCTCTCTCTGTCTCTGTCTCTCTCTCTCTCTCTCTCTCTCTCTCTCTCTCTCTCTCTCTCTCTTCTCTTTCTCTCTCTTGTGGGCATATATTTGATACTCTCTCTCTGTCTCTGTCTCTGTCTCTGTCTCTCTCTCTCTCTCTCTCTCTCTCTCTCTCTCTCTTTCTTGTGGGGATATATTTGATACCTCTCTCTCTCTCTCTCCTCTCTCTTCTCTCTCTCCCCTCTCTCTCTCTCTCTCTCTCTCTTGTGGGGATATAGTTGATTCTCTCTGTCTCTGTCTCTCGCTCTCCCCTCTCTCTTCTCTCTTCTCTCTCCTCTCTCTCTCTCTCTCTCTCTCTCTCTCTCTCTCTCTCTCTCTCTCTCTCTCTCTCTCTCTCTCTCTCTCTCTTGTGGGGATAATTTTGATACTCTCTCTCTCTCTCTCTCCCTTCTCTCTCTCTCTCTCTCTCTCTCTCTCTCTCTCTCTCTCTCTCTCTTCCCCCTCCATACTTGTTCTTGCTGTTTGCATTAGGACTGATCCCAGTCATTCCTTAGCAATGTTCGTGAATCGATCTCCATAGCTGTATATCCATATCTATCCTGTTCCGAGCGAACATTTGTTGTATGTTTCGCGTATCTATTTGCTCACGTGATCCTTTTTTTCTTTAATGTATTTTGTGCCCCTATTGAATTTTACCTG
>CM031613.1:75380747-75385747 GCA_018398815.1 Conus ventricosus | reverse complement strand
GGTGGTGGTAGTGGTGGTTGTGCGTGTGTGTGAGAGAGAGAGAGGGGGGAGTGAGTGAGGAGGGAGAGAGAGAGAGAGAGAGGAGAGAGAGAGAGAGAGAGAGAGAGAGAGAGAGAGAGAGAGCGTGAGTGTGTGCGTGCGCACGCGTGTGTGTGTGTGTGTGTGTGAGTGCGTGTGCGAGAGCGCACGCACGCGCTCGAGTTTGTGAATGTGTGTGTGTGTGTGTGTGTGTGTGTGTGTGTGTGTGTGTGTGTGTGTGTGTGTGTGTGTGTGTGTGTGTGACAGAGAGAGAGGGAAAGAAAGAGAGAGAGAGAGAGAGAGAGAGAGAGAGAGAGAGAGAGACAATGACATTTTATTCCAGTAGGGCGAGCCCTAGAAGGGGTGTGTGTACACAGAAAATCAACAAGACCTTTAAGATTTCGGCAGAAAGGAGAAGAAAAAAAACATGAAGAGCAACTATGGATTTCATTACCTACACTCTTGATTATAAAGCCATTTAGGAAAATGGAAGAGAGAGAGGAGAGAGAGAGAGAGAGAGAGAGAGAGAGAGAGAGAGAGAGAGAGAGAGAGAGAGAGAAGATCAGTAGACTCGCACAAACCGAAACAGGAGACATTCTAAGTAGGTCAAACCTGGGCCATTTAAAACCTGTTGATTGACTTGTTGAAAGGCAGTCGTCGCCCAGTTGAGTTGAGGGGGAGCGTGTGTGTGTGTGGGGGGGGGGGGGTGGCTGGGAGAGGGGAACTCAGGGAAGGGAGGTGGGAAGAGAGGGTGGGAGGGTTTGGGGGGGTGGTGTGTTGGTGACCAAAACGTAGAGACTTGTTTCAAAGGGACATGCACGCCAAAGACTGTGTATGGTCTGTGTGTAAACATTAAAATCCTCTCTCTTTCTCTTTCTCTCTCTCTCTCTCTCTCTCTCTCTCTCTCTCTCTCTCTCTCTCTTTAAATTTCACTTCTCTATCTCTCTCTCTCTCTCTCTCTCTCTCTCTCTCTCTTAAATTTCACTTCCTCACAAGCTTTTTTTTTTTTTTTTACTTTATTTTGCTGTACACTCGTTGTCCTTCACACTAGGACTCAAGCTTTAACCTGCACAAAGTTAAACCCTTTCTTAGTGCCCTCAATCCACCCTTACCCACAACACACACACACACACACACACACACACACACACACACACACACACACACACGTGCGCGTGCCTATGGACAGGTAGTGAAAACAGTGCGTGTGTGTGTGTGTGTGTGTGTGTGTGTGTGTGTGTGTGTGTGTGTGTGTGTGTGGTATGTTATACTGTGTTGTGTTGTGTGTGTTACAGTTTGTATGTTATAGTAAACACACAAATTCAGGCCCAAGACAGCCAAAGGATAGCGGACAAAAGGGGGATTTACTTGTCACTTGTATTCTGTGGAAGTTGTGGAGTGACGATCTAAACATAGACACGGGTTAAACTGACCTGTACACTGAAACGATCGAATGTGACGGTCCTAATATTGCTTGACTTGGTCCTGCAAGCTAATATGGCCTCACACATATACACACCCTCACTCACACACACACACACACACACACACACACACACACACACACACACACACAGATGCAAGCACGCGTAAACGTGTTAACACAGCTGCGTGTACATACACATACACATTCACACGCACACATGCGCGTACATACACATGCACATGCCAGCAATTGCACACACACACACACCACACACACACACACACACACACACACACACTGTGCTGCACATACTGTATGCTGTTCCATGGTAAACATATCAACATTAGAAGCAACAGGATATCAGGCAGGCAATTTGATCCACCCACAAGTGTGTGTCATGTGCACTGTCGTGGCTACACACAGGGTGACTGAACATTCCCTGCTGTCTGTGCACCAATCAGATGACACTTCTATTGATAGTACCTCTTGGCCATTGGTAGCTCGAAAAAGCGCTTTACACCTCTATTATCGTGCGAGGAGCCCTAAGCTTAGGGTTGGAGAGACTTCGAGAAACACTGTGGGATTATTTCCATGTAAGCCTACGCGATCCAATGATGACACATGAACAACAGGTAGTTAATGTGAGATTGGTTGTTGTCTACATGACGTTAAACCAAACAGCAACTCACACACAAAACCGAAAATAGTTACAACATAAAACAGTAAGAGAGAGCGTAAGTGGGTATCAGTAGGTACACACAAGTCATCCATGAGTAGGTTAAGAGGCTGGGCCATTTGTGTGTAGTCACAGCTAAGTGGCATCAACACACAGCTGTTGAATTGTCATCCAGTTTGAAGCTCCGCTGCATTTTGCCAATTTCTTATGATGTTTCTTGCAAATAGTTCAATATTTCTCTACAATTCTCGTATGATAGTCCGGAAGCTTGTTGTTTAAAAGTATCAGCTGGGCGGTTGACACACAGCCACCATTATCATTACCACAGTGCTGCACTGGCGTTGACACACTGTCGGTTTGTGCTGAAGACTGGACAGAGGGTTGGCCAAAACACCCCTGTCTTTTTCTGCAACCACATCGATGACATCAACGCGACTGCCCCCTCGTGTTCCAGTGTCAGATCAGTCTGAGGCACCGTCAATGTCTCTGGGTCAGCGATACACAATGTAGTTTGAGGCACCGTCACTGTCCCTGGGTCAGCGATACACATGTAGTTTGAGGCACCGTCACTATCTCTGGGTCAGCGATACACAATGTAGTTTGAGGCACCGTCACTATCTCTGGGTCAGCGATACACAATGTAGTTTGAGGCACCGTCACTGTCCCTGGGTCAGCGATACACAATGTAGTCTGAGGCACCGTCACTGCCTCTGGGTCAGCGATACACAATGTAGTTTGAGGCACCGTCACTGCCTCTGGGTCAGCGATACACAATGTATCTGCTGAAGCGGGTGGGCAGGTCGTGTCGCCTGTGTGTTTCTCTCCACACATTCAGGACTGTCAGCGGGGCCATTGTCAGGGAATGTGTCAAATGCAGTCAGCTTTCCCTATTGTAAGTTAAACTGGGGGGTGTTGGAAGAAACAGGCCAGAGGGGGATGCAGACACACCTGCCTGTTGCTCCTCTCTCCCACCTCTACATGCGTCAGCTCCCTTCCTGTCCCCGGTAACTTGCGACGGGCACTTTCTCCTACGCACGACCGTGTCACTGTGTGTCACAGGGGATTGGCGGGCAGTCGTCAGTCGAAGTACAGCGCAACGCGTTTGGTGTTCTCCTCCTTCGATTTTAAAAGATGATAAACACAGGTGTGCGCGGAAGAGGAGGTAGGCGATGGATCCAAAAGAGACAGACAGACCCACCGCCTACCTCCTCTTCCACCACACACCTCCTCATCTGCAGGATTCTCAAATCCAGTTGGCACGTTGTACAAAACCACAAACCTGCCTTCCATACCAGACCCATTATCACGTTCTAACGTGGCAAAAACCTAAATGATCTTCTCGTGTGGTCCACACTGAACAGAATCTCCACACCTACACACCAGGTACTCACCCTGCTCAAAACTAATTGCAAAATCTGCCCCCTCACCAAACCAGACACCATCCTACAGGGCTCCAAAGACTCCTTCCTATTAAACGCACATTCTCCTGACAGAGCCGCAACATTGTGTACGCCATTCACCGCCAGCTGTGTGGCAAGATCTGTATAGATGAAACATCCCGCACACTTGAGATACGCAACACTGAACATCTGGTTGACATCCGCCACCACCGACCAAACCCGTTGCCATACATTTCAACACCCCCAACTCAACATCAACCATGTGAAAGTCTTAGCACTCTGGCAATCACAGAGTGATAGCTTCGAACATACAGCACAAGAGTCCACCTCATTGCCAAACTTGGTATGCTGCAGCCCCAAGGCATCAACGTCCAACGGTAACACAATTATACATACCCACCACTTCAACACCAGTCAGCAATATCTTCCACCAACACACACACATACATACACACATACACACACCACCACCACCATACCCCCCTACCCACTTCATACAGAAGTTGCAGCCACCCTCCATTTATTTCATTTTAATTTATTTTTATTTCTATCTTTATTGTATCTTTTAAAACAAATATTCCCTAATCTGATTTTATCAGCATTACCAACACCTCCACATACAACTTACCCACACATAACTACTATCATCACCATCACCACCCATTAAAGTCGTTTTATTTTTCTCTTTTTTTATTTTTTTATTTTTTCCTTTTCTTAATCTTTTTATTTTTGTTTTATCTTATTTTGGGGGCCCCCCACTCAGCTCTATAATCAATCCACCATAATCATTACCATCACTATTATATCATACTATTCTACAAAACAAGCTACAAACCCAATGGTTCCACACCCCCACAAGAAAAAGATTTTGAAAGATACCATTTATCTGCTTGTGTCGTTTGTTAGTTCATGGAAGAGAAAGGTCTGGTGGTCTGGGCTGTCTTCTTCTGCCCCTTCCAGGGAAATCTCGTGTCAGAGTCTGTGCCGCAAGCAACGCTTGTGCAACAAAATCACAAGCTGGGAGGTATGTACATTGATTATTTCAAAACAAAACGTGTTATATATTACATTGTGTGTGTGTGTGTGTGTGTGTGTGTGTGAATAGAATAGAATAGAATAAATTTTATTGTCATGAAACTAAGGGTTTATGAGACACATATGGTTATCATTGAAGAACAAAACAATCATACACAAATTTCTCTAATGATGACTGAGCAGTCTCCATAGTCATTAACTGGCTTGGGACAATATTTGAAGCATTAGTATTAATGAAGACATTGTATGCCCTTCATTAAAATCTTTTGTTGGCATCAAACTTTTCACAGTGATCAAGAAAATGAACTTCGTCTTCCAATACAGTACGATTGCACAGTCTTTGATCTCTAGACATATGCAGATATCGTCCTTTTTCTATTCTTAAGTCATGGGCGCTGATCCGAAGTCTTGTTACGCTGTCTGTCTGATGCCTTTTTTTTTGGGG
>CM031613.1:75372483-75379747 GCA_018398815.1 Conus ventricosus | reverse complement strand
TAAGTAGACAGTCGTTAAGTCGTTTTTTTTTTTCTGCTTTGTATGACCGAAGGAGAGGAATTGTAGATTCCACACTATATGATTTTTTTCCATTGCTTGTTTGTTTGTTTGTTTATGACTGGTTAACATGAGCTTTTTAGATAGAATGAAGTATGTAACTCCCTTTTTACTGTGGCACAGTCCTAGCAAAACCAGATGTTTGAAGTATACTAGCGGACACCCGTAACCCGTCTCTGGTGTTTAAGGGACGACCAGCTTGGAACTCAATACGTTTCTTCCTTGTACTGTCACGCGAGAAGAAAGTTGATATGTTGGTTTTTTTTTTTTTATCTTATCGTGCTGTCAGGCGAGAAAGAGCATGAAGACCTTCTCGTGGGAAGAGGAGGTCGATACCATTAGGTCAGTGCTTGTTTTAATTACATGTCATTTTAGTATCTCCGTTTTCCTTTCAGTCCCCCCCCCCACCCCCCACCCCCCCCCACCCCCCCCCCCCCCCCCCCCCCCCCCCCCCCCCCCCCCCCCCCCCCCACCCCAACACACACACATATATACACACACACAACACAACACACACGCGACGCCTGGTCTGTAAAGGTTTTTAATATCCAAATTAGGTCGGGAAGTATGCAGTTTCTCGTGTGAAGAAAATTTCTCCAAAACTTCTCCTTGCAGAAAGTGGTAATAGACACGTCAAGACTGTGCTGCAGTGGATTTAGCCTTAAACAAGATTTTCTTCCGTTTTTTGTTTTTGGTTTTGTTTTTCTTTGTCTTCCATCAAGCAAATACACCACGTAATTTCGACTGTACTCCCTCACCTGTGAATGAAGTTTATTTTTCCTTGCCTAGTTGTCGTCACATCAATGTGTTCGTGGCGGTTGTCGGCACGGATTATGCCGAGTTCAGTGATGTCAGACTCTTGGTCACATGACGTCAACAACCAGCCAATCGGACCAAGCAGAAGAGAGTTCCTCCCTTTTAATCAGCAACAAAACTTTTACATTACCTACATAAAATGCTTTGGTATATAAATTCACATGTTTACACACACATGTTTTTAATGTATCACATTAGCAGATTCTCATTGACTGAAAAAATTACATTTTTTTTCCTTCAAAATTTGGTACGCACAGTGCCACCAAAAAAAAAAAATCGATTTTCACAAACAAAATTCTCTCGTCCTCAAAGATCTAAAACAGTGTTTTTCCCGGTTTCCAGTCTCTGCACTTCTCGAACAAACAAAAACGAAAAACATTGCAACCACCAACACCACCATCAACACACACACACACACACACCACACACACACACACACACACACACACACACACACACACACATCCACCCCGTGCGTGTTGAAGTCACTGACTACGGGTATACTGGGTACATTAATATCGCTATACATAGCTGCATCGAGCCACTGCTGTCACGCATAGCGTAGTGTGCGTGTAGCTTGCTCTGGGTGTGAGGTGAAAGGACTGTCTTTTTGCTGAACGAAACTTTTCTTCTTCTTTCTTTTAGTGTCCACAATCATCATGTTGATTATTCTGACACTTTTCTGTGTATGCCCATTCTTCAACCTGTCATTAAGTCAGCCATACTCCAACTTCGGGGAAGGTGCATGCTATGTGTAACGTGTCATCCATACCAACGGCCAAACTGGCCTTCTCTTCCGAAAGCTGGTGATGGAATTTTATGTGTGTGCGAGATGCTGTGCGTGCGTTCACACACGGAACCTCGGTTTATAGTCTCATTCGCAGGACTGTATGGGGGAATGGAGTCAGAACCAATGTTAACTCCGAGGGGAAAATTCCCCTGTACCGAAACGGCCCGGCGGAGATGCGAACCCGCAACCCCAAGATTATGAGTCCGATGCTCTACCAACTGAGCTACTCCGGCCCCCATTCACTTTACGAATGTGTACAGTAGAAAGTATTGTAAGCTTCCGCGCTTTTTTTTTTTTCTCTTTCTTCTAAACACATCGTTGGTTTATTAGTCTCTGCGGATGTAGAGTCTGAGTTTGTAACCTGTGAGAATTGATGAGGCTTGTTCAGTACCTGTGTATTCCTGAAAGGGTTTCATTTTCCTTGATGTGCAGTTCTGGTTTTAGTCAGTTGTAAAATAGTGATTGAAATATAGATAACACACAACTAGTCTTACTTGAATTAAATAAATCGTAGTAATTATGATTACATTGCATGCAATCCTCTGTCTATGATTTTAAATAACTTTGTATAACGCAAACTTTGCATTCGATTGTGGTTGAATATTGACTGACATGTTTGTAACACAATGCCTTTTATGTTAAACATATGGCCCTCACAGGAGGGGCTTCATGTGTGATTTGTAAATAGAAATAAAACCGATGATATTGCAACAGTTGTACATACTAATGGTACAAGCTTTCATGTCTTTCGTGTTGCTGAATTCGATTAACAGATGTCACTCCAGATTCCGATATGTACAGGCCTAACTACAATATAAACCAACTTGACCAGTTATACCTAAATCAGCTTGATTACTTTTATATTGCTCGAATTCAGTCAATTTCGAAAGATTGTCCCATTAGAAGAAAACAGATAGCATTGAAGTTATTTGGAAAAAAAACGTTAGTCTTAGACATTGTAAAACGATTTTTGTGGGACTTCTGGATGGAGACCCAGCTGACACCACCCACTTCTATGATAAGTTTAATGTAATGAGCCATGGCTCGTCCCAAGATGGGGAAAAAAGAGGCAGCAGAAGGACATCCGGAGTCAGGAACCGGGTGTGGCCCAACCCCCCTAGAGTGTCAGGAGATAAGGGCCGAAACACTTGCTTGAAGGGGGCTTCTCTTCCGAGGACTCTCTTCTGCCACGCTCTTCACGAGTTTCTTTATACTACTAATGAGGGATGCTGCAATTTTTTAGTCCAAAGAGATAATTTGTTTGGGTTATATTAATGAAGATTTTTACCAATACATAAAATATGGAGTTTTGTTAATGCTATGTAAGGATTAGGAGAAAAAAATAATGGATTGATCGACACATATTACTGAATATATACTGAAATTCTAATTCATTATGTTTACGCCAATACAAAAGCTAAAGTAGTGGAAGTGTGTTCTGAACAAACTGGATGCAGTGTCCATGCAGTGACCATTCGTCTGTTTAACATGGAAGGAAACAACAAGAAGCAAAAGTGAACACATTAACTAGTCTGGATTGCTAATGGCCAAGTTTTCTTTTTTTGTAGTTAGAGGGATTGCATAGTAACAGTTTAAGAATATGTATATTTCAGATAATCCATGTATAAGCGCCATTTTCTTTGGAATTCATATTGCTTTATATCCAAGTTGTTCGCAAATTTTTCTACGTTGCAGTTAAAATACATGTATTTTTAAAAGCCTGTTTATTTGGCTTTATTTTATTCATTCTGCATTTGCATCCATGAAATATTGCTGGCAACATGATATGGTTAAGTACTTTATCGGTGTTACTGTTATCTTCTGTGGCGAAGAGGAGCACTTTGAAATCTAAATATGTTCTTTCAAAGTTTCCACATTGTTCTTCCATGTTCTTTTTCAGCTCCTGCCAAAGCAGACACCAGTCTTAACAGGTGAATATGTAAGCTTAGTGTTCTACTGGGTAAAGAAATGACACAAGCTACTTGTCAGCTGCGCCGATTTTGCTTAAAACATTATTTGTCACCAGAATTCTATAGCATATTCTAGTTTGAAACCATGTTACTTTTATTTCTTTTCTTTCCTTCTCTCTCTCTCTCTCTCTCTCTCTCTCTCTCTCTCTCTCTCTCTCTCTCTCTCTCTCTTCTCTCTCTGTTTTTTTGTTTTGTTTTGTTCAGCTCTGCTTCCCAATTAATCCTATCAATCAGTACTATTTAATTTATTCTCCCATCGCGAAAAAACGCTTAGTATCTAGTATGTGATTTTCTTTAGAAGTGATTCATTGTTTGTCCTTGACCTTCTTTGTACATTAACTATCTTGACTGTGGATGTTTCAAATCATATATATCTTTTTCTTCTTTGCCTTAACTAGGCTGACCTGGAGAAAGGTCCAGTGACAGTGAGGAAAGACCCACTGACCACAGGGAAAGTCCTGTTGACAGTAGGAAAGACTCCAACTTTGGATTCTCTCTTGAGGGCACATAAGACCGTATGGCGAAAGCTTGGCTGTGTCTGGAGTGGCACTGTCTTCATCTGTCCGTGGGCAGGGGTGGTTGGGTCTGTGGGGCGTGCTTGACAGCTGGAGGGTGGTGTCTATTGCCGGTGGGCTCTGCAGTCATGAAATACGGGCTGGTACACCCATGGGGGATGCTATTTTAAGGCTGTTATGAGTTGCATCCTGTAGTCTGATATACCTCTGTTCAGGATCAGTTATGTCCCTTGATATCTTAATGGAGTGTCCTGCGCATGCCTGTACCATCGTCAACACAGCGCAGGCCCCAAGGGTGGTACAGGACTGCTCTAAAGGCAGGTGAAGACAGTGCTTCTCTGGGTCCTCCCCAGCACCTTCGGATGTTTCTATATAGCATAGGCTCAAAGATTGTCCCCTACATTTTATACTGTTTGAATAATGCTTCTAGTTTTTCAGCAACTTTTTTCTTCTCCACACTTTTGTTTTGTTCCCATTTACTACCCTTCGCTGGCTGCCTTGGGGTGCTGTTGGATTCTTTTTTGAACCCTTGGTGGTGAGAACACCACAGAATTATGGACTGTGATGTGTCTCTATTTGACACCAAGAGCACAGACACAATCAGCCGTGTCTCCCTGATGAGTGCGATCCGGCGGACGAAAGGCCTAGGAGCAGGCGATACAAATAAATGTGCCTTTGAGAGGGACTGCGATGGTTCCCTCAGGCAGCTAGTGAAGGGCTTCTCATATTTATAATATATTCCCCCATTTTCTTTTATCTTCAATTTTTTTTTTTTTTTTAAGTTCAAATCTTTGCCAAGTCATTACTATAACAACTGAAGAATTGTTAACCTGCACTTGTTTTCCCCACTACTTAATTGTTCAGCATTATATATATATATGTGTGTGTGTGTGTGTGTGTGTGTGTGTGTGTGTTGTTCCCATTTTTTCCAATGGGATATCTTGTCGGCAATCTCGAATTTTCCACTGAAGAATGTGGGCTATGATCCCAGTTCATGCCTTTAATCTTATCCATAATAAAGCTTAGTTCTGTGAGCTGTGGCTTTGAACATAACCGGAGCCGCCACAGTGCATTTTATGACTAAGGCCTGATGACGCTGACAGGACTGATTCTGTTATATGAATCCTTTTCACTTATGTTGCAGCATGGTGTGTCTCTCTGATCTAAATATGGCTGCTTTCAACCAAGGAGAAGAGCAGACAACCCTTCGTCTGAAAATTTGTAAGACCTTTAAAGTTGTTTCCCTTCGCAGCAAGACCAGAGCATACTACATTACCGAGATACGACACTTGGGGGTTTTCCGTAAGACCGCGGACTAGGTTACGGCCCTTAGTCAGCACGTGTAAACTCAGCTCCAACATAGCGACGCGCAAGAAGCAAGGAGGCGAAGCCTGCAGCGCTATCGGTTGTTCAAACGCTCGCAACAAAATCGATTGTGAAGGGCTGGCATTTTTTCGTTTTCCAAAGGATGAAAAAAAGGTATGTCCCAAACTTTATTGCATTTTTTTAATTATTGGCAGAGTAAACCACGTAACAATAGGGTGTGGGACTATGCATCTGGTGCAACTTGAGTTAGTCTAGATCAAGTTTATAGTATGACTATGAGCCACATGGGCAGATTTTAAAAAGTTTTATTTATTTTATGTAAGGAAAGAGCAATGCGCATACCTTGTTTCTTCTAGTGTGTGTGTGTGTGTGTGTGTGTGTGTGTGTGTGTGTTGTGTGTGTGGGGTGCGTGCGTGTGTGTGTGTGTGTGCGTGCGCGCGTGTGCGCGTGCGTGCTTTGCGTGTTTTCGTTAGTCCTTGTATTGTAAAGCGCTTAGAGCTAATTTAGGATTTGCGCTATAGAAATATTCATTATTATTATTATTATTAAGCATACTGGCTTTATTTACAGTCCCTTTAGCTAAAAACTAGGCGGCGGGGAAAACCGACCACGATACCGTGCCTCACATGGCCAGTGATGTTTATGTTGTTTAATGACAGTGCCGACACACGTGTTTCATCACCGAATCTCTCTCTGTCCCCTCTCTCTGTCTCTCTCTCTCTCTCTCTCTCTCTCTTTTTCTCTTCTCTCTCTCTCTCTCTCTCTCTGCGTGCAGTGCAGGGCCTTGTGTGTGTGTGTGTGGTGTGTGTGTGTGGTGTGAGAGAGAGAGAGAGAGAGAGAGAGAGAGAGGAAGGAGAGAGAGAAAACCCATTACTAACCCCCCCTCCACCCCAGCATACTCGTGTGTTAAACCTACATGTATCAATGACCGTTTCATGTCTGGGGCCTATCTCGTCGCAATGTCTATTTGAGGTTAATGTGTGTATTTGAAATTGTGTGCTTCTTCTTTGCTCGTATTTTAACAAGACATTTTTTGCAAATTTTTGCAGATGTTTGGAAAATGCAACCAGTTTTGTTTTAATCCATCTTTGTATTGATGGCAGAACTTTTTTCTATGTTTTGTGGGGATGAGACGGACTGCATTACCCCCCCCCACCCCCCACCTCCACCCCTTTCATTATGCCATTGTTGGACGTTGTTATAACTGACACAAAACAATTAAAGTTTGATTTGGAGACAAAAAAATGGTCTTTTTTTTAATTTAGAACAAGCCATAAACTCTCTCTCTCTCTCTCCCCACCCCACCTTTTACCCATTTACCACAGTCATTTCAACACAACACACACACACACACAACACAACACACACACACACACACACACACAAATATTTACTTAAAAATACATGCGTATGCATGACCCCATGCAGTGCACACACGCACCTACATGCACACGCACACAAACACAAGGAGGGCCAAAAAAAGTGTAGAGGCATTTGAATCTGTCGTCACAAACTGCTGAAGCAGTTCAAGGTAAAGTTATGACAACAAATGCGGCCCGACGGGCGTCGTTGTTTACATCACGGCAACGTTTTCACATAGCAGCCGCGAGCCTGCAGCCGCGCCCGACTAAGGGAGATAATCGATGAACGGATTGTAGGCTGTAAGAGGCAGTGTCGTATCTCGGTAATGTAGTAATGCTCTGGCAAGACTGAGTCTGCAAAACATGAAAATACGCTCGCGCTCTCTTTTCTCTCTCTCTCTCTCTCTTCTCTCTCTCTCTCTCTCTGTG